>CM031959.1:43488908-43518908 GCA_018749465.1 Paracanthobrama guichenoti | reverse complement strand
GGTCAAATAAGATTGATCAATGCGGTCAATAATTAATACCAGCGCTGGATGATCTCAGGTCTGCTCCCAAACACCAATAGCTGCTTTATGTGAGCAATATATGGAGCAGTAACACGTTTAAGAGAGGAAAGAGTGTGTGGTTACCCGTCGACTGAGCAGGGTCCGTTCTTCAGCTGGCAGTTTCCCTCCGTGTGTCCAGCAGAACAAAGGCAGACGTGTCCTTCTCCTTCCATCTCCACACAGGTGGAGTTCCCCGAGCAGGGCTTTGATGAACACCGGCGAACGTCTGAGAGGAAAAAACACACATTCACACTGTTACCGTCTCACACACACACGTTCATACGGGGATTGAGTGCTAACGCATGTGCTGGAGAATATTGTGCCATGATGAGTTCAAGACACAATGACTAAAGAGATTAAGCCTCGTTTACTGAAAAATGTAGCAACATTCATTGATTTAGAACAAAAAGAGATATCTGTCAGTGGGTTCAGAAAGATAAACGGGAGTCTCGGACCTCGATCACAGCGTGCTCCGGTCCAGCCGCGGTCGCAGATGCACTGCCCGGGTTCCTCGCAGGTTCCGTGCGCGCAGCCGGAGGAGGGAACGCACTGATCGCACGCCGCGCCTCGCCAGCCGGCTCTGCACCTGTAATTCACACCACAACACCTGCCCTTACCATGCGCGTCCACCCTGACCTTTAACCGTAACATGTGTGAGCGTCTGGACAATTCTCTGAAAGATGAAAGTCTCTCACACACTGACAGAACCTCTCTGTGTTTCCTTTGTTTAAAAAAAAGATTAATTCACACCTGCATTCTCCAGACTGCTCACAGAACCCGTGCTGTCGATGACATCCAGCCCCACATTCTGGACCTAAACACACACACACACACACACACACACACACACACATTACTGTCATCTCACGAGCACCCAACACATGAAGTTGACTGACAGCAGTAGGAATGCAACAGTTACCGATGATGTGCGTCAGTAAATCAGAGATCGATATTTCACCTTGAGTAGAAACGGGCGCGCAGGAGAGCAGCAGAACTGAGAATCCGAGCCGGAGAAATACATTCATCCTCCCGGAGCTCGAGCTTCCGCTGATGATCGCATTCACACCATCATCACACAAACTCAGCCGAGCGGCGAGCAGGGCATCATCACACGAGCCTCTAATCTCTGAACCCCGAGCGAAACACACTCTCAACAAACTCACCTGAGAAAGTCCAGTGCGATCGATGAATCCGCAGCGGCTGCTGCTCCAGTCAGACACTAAACTCCACCCATCAAACACCTTCAACTACACACATAAACATCTAAACTCCACCCATCAAACACCTTCAACTACACACATAAACATGACAGAACTAAACTCCACCCATCAAACACCTTCAACTACACACATAAACATCTAAACTCCACCCATCAAACACCTTCAACTACACACATAAACATGACAGAACTAAACTCCACCCATCAAACACCATCAACTACACACATAAACATTGCAGAACTAAACTCCACCCATCAAACACCTTCAACTACACACATAAACATCTAAACTCCACCCATCAAACACCTTCAACTACACACATAAACATGACAGAACTAAACTCCACCCATCAAACACCTTCAACTACACACATAAACATCTAAACTCCACCCATCAAACACCTTCAACTACACACATAAACATGACAGAACTAAACTCCACCCATCAAACACCATCAACTACACACATAAACATTGCAGAACTAAACTCCACCCATCAAACACCTTCAACTACACACATAAACATCTAAACTCCACCCATCAAACACCTTCAACTACACACATAAACATGACAGAACTAAACTCCACCCATCAAACACCTTCAACTACACACATAAACATCTAAACTCCACCCATCAAACACCTTCAACTACACACATAAACATGACAGAACTAAACTCCACCCATCAAACACCATCAACTACACACATAAACATCGCAGAACTAAACTCCACCCATCAAACACCTTCAACTACACACATAAACATCTAAACTCCACCCATCAAACACCTTCAACTACACACATAAACATGACAGAACTAAACTCCACCCATCAAACACATTCAACTACACACATAAACATGACAGAACTAAACTCCACCCATCAAACACCATCAACTACACATATAAACATGACAGAACTAAACTCCACCCATCAAACACCATCAACTACACACATAAACATCGCAGAACTAAACTCCACCCATCAAACACCTTCAACTACACACACAGACATGACAGAACTAAACTCCACCCATCAAACACCATCAACTACACACATAAACATCGCAGAACTAAACTCCACCCATCAAAGACCTTCAACTACACACATAAACATCTAAACTCCACCCATCAAACACCTTCAACTACACACATAAACATGACAGAACTAAACTCCACCCATCAAACACCATCAACTACACACATAAACATTGCAGAACTAAACTCCACCCATCAAACACCTTCAACTACACACATAAACATCTAAACTCCACCCATCAAACACCTTCAACTACACACATAAACATGACAGAACTAAACTCCACCCATCAAACACATTCAACTACACACATAAACATCTAAACTCCACCCATCAAACACCTTCAACTACACACATAAACATGACAGAACTAAACTCCACCCATCAAACACATTCAACTACACACACAAACATCGCAGAACTAAACTCCACCCATCAAACACCTTCAACTACACACACAAACATCGCAGAACTAAACTCCACCCATCAAACACCTTCAACTACACACATAAACATCTAAACTCCACCCATCAAACACCTTCAACTACACACATAAACATCGCAGAACTAAACTCCACCCATCAAACACCAACTACACACATAAACATCTAAACTCCACCCATCAAACTCCTTCAACTACACACACAAACATCGCAGAACTAAACTCCACCCATCAAACTCCTTCAACTACACACACAGACATGACAGAACTAAACTCCACCCATCAAACACCATCAACTACACACATAAACATCTAAACTCCACCCATAACACATAAACATCACACACAAACATCGCAGAACTAAACTCCACCCATCAAACACCTTCAACTACACACATAAACATCTAAACTCCACCCATCAAACTCCTTCAACTACACACACAAACATGATGAGAACTAAACTCCACCCATCAAACACCTTCAACTACACACATAAACATCTAAACTCCACCCATCAAACACCTTCAACTACACACACAAACATGACAGAACTAAACTCCACTCATCAAACACCTTCAACTACACACATAAACATCTAAACTCCACCCATCAAACACCTTCAACTACACACATAAACATCTAAACTCCAACCATCAAACACCTTCAACTACACACACAAACATGGCAGAACTAAACTCCACCCATCAAACTTCAACTACACACATAAACATCTAAACTCCACCCATCAAACACCTTCAACTACACACACAAACATGGCAGAACTAAACTCCACCCATCAAACACCTTCAACTACACACACAAACATGACAGAACTAAACTCCACCCATCAAACACCTTCAACTACACACATAAACAAACATCTAAACTCCACCCATCAAACACCTTCAACTACACACACAAACATGACAGAACTAAACTCCACCCATCAAACACCTTCAACTACACACATAAACATCTAAACTCCACCCATCAAACACCTTCAACTACACACAAACATAAAGATCTAAACTCCACCCATCAAACACCATCAACTACACACACAAACATCAGAACTAAACTCCACCCATCAAACACCTTCAACTACACACATAAACATGGCATCTAAACTCCACCCATCAAACACCTTCAACTACACACATAAACATGACAGAACTAAACTCCACCCATCAAACACATTCAACTACACACATAAACATCTAAACTCCACCCATCAAACACCTTCAACTACACACACAAACATGACAGAACTAAACTCCACCCATCAAACACCATCAACTACACACATAAACATCTAAACTCCACCCATCAAACTCCTTCAACTACACACACAAACATGACAGAACTAAATTCCACCCATCAAACTCCTTCAACTACACACACAAACATCACAGAACTAAACTCCACCCATCAAACACCATCAACTACACACATAAACATCTAAACTCCACCCATCAAACTCCTTCAACTACACACACAAACATGACAGAACTAAATTCCACCCATCAAACACCTTCAACTACACACATAAACATCTAAACTCCACCCATCAAACTCCTTCAACTACACACACAAACATGACAGAACTAAATTCCACCCATCAAACACCATCAACTACACACATAAACATTGCAGATCTAAACTCCACCCATCAAACTCCTTCAACTACACACACAAACATGACAGAACTAAATTCCACCCATCAAACACCTTCAACTACACACATAAACATCTAAACTCCACCCATCAAACTCCTTCAACTACACACACAAACATGACAGAACTAAATTCCACCCATCAAACACCTTCAACTACACACATAAACATCTAAACTCCACCCATCAAACTCCTTCAACTACACACACAAACATGACAGAACTAAATTCCACCCATCAAACACCATCAACTACACACATAAACATTGCAGAACTAAACTCCACCCATCAAACACCTTCAACTACACACATAAACATCTAAACTCCACCCATCAAACTCCTTCAACTACACACACAAACATGACAGAACTAAACTCCACCCATCAAACACCTTCAACTACACACATAAACATCTAAACTCCACCCATCAAACACCTTCAACTACACACATAAACATTGCAGAACTAAACTTCACCCATGAAACACCATCAGCTACACACATAAACATCACAGAACTAAACTCCACCCATCAAACACCATCAACTACACACATAAACATCTAAACTCCACCCATCAAACACCTTCAACTACACACACAAACATGACAGAACTAAACTCCACCCATCAAACACATTCAACTACACACATAAACATCTAAACTCCACCCATCAAACTCCTTCAACTACACACACAAACATGGCAGAACTAAACTCCACCCATCAAACTCCTTCAACTACACACACAAACATGACAGAACTAAATTCCACCCATCAAACTCCTTCAACTACACACACAAACATCACAGAACTAAACTCCACCCATCAAACACCATCAACTACACACATAAACATCTAAACTCCACCCATCAAACTCCTTCAACTACACACACAAACATGGCAGAACTAAACTCCACCCATCAAACTCCTTCAACTACACACACAAACATCACAGAACTAAACTCCACCCATCAAACACCATCAAACATCTAACATCATGGTGCCAGGACAACTGTCTCTCTCTGAATGTTGGCAAGACCAAAGAAATGATTGTGGACTTCAGGAAGAGACAGCAACGGACATACTCCCCCCTCATGATCAGCGGGTCACCAGTAGAGAGAGTGAGCAGCTTCAAGTACCTGGGTGTAAACATCTCCGAGGACCTGACCTGGACTGCTCACATTCAGACACAGGTGAAAAAAGCCAGGCAAAGACTGTACCACCTGCGCCAGCTGAGGAAATTCAGGGTTTCACCAGCTATCCTGAAAACTTTCTATTTAGGGGCGATAGAAAGTGTTTTAACTCAGTGCATCACAGCGTGGTATGGGAACAGCACCAGTCATGACCGCAAAGCCCTGCAAAGAGTTGTGCGCTTATCAAGATTCAAGATTCAAGATTTTTATTTGTCACATACACAGTTATATACAGAATATACAACCGGCAGTGAAATGTAAACAGGTCCGCTCCATGGACAGTGCAAATTCACAGTTAAAAACACAAGGAAGAAATTATAATAGAAATAGGATATAAAAAAAAGTACTCTATATATATATATATATACATATATATCTGTAGAATTATAAATAATCAAGTCAAGTAGAGGAAAAAAAATAATAAGAATAAGAAGTGGAATAAAATAATTGAGGTAGACTGTGCAGTGAGTAAACTGTAGACTTATAAATATGTGGTTAACAAATGTATAAGAGTATAATGTGCAAACAGGTTTATAACAGGTTGTGACACAGTAACAACGAGAACAGAAAAACCCTTCCTGTTCTGTCCTTCATTCCGTGCAGACGTGTTTTCTCTCTGCTCCCGCTGTGCTCTTGCGCTGTTTTGTTTTGTCTAGTGTTTCGTCTCTTCTCTTTCTCTCTGACTGCTGCCTTGCTGGACTCCTGAAAATACTGAAATGGAATTGATTAACTGGTCAATCAGCGCGATTGACAAGATTTTCTCACAAAGGAAGGGTGCCCCGGGAGAACCCACCTGCCCGGACGGGACCTTTCCTGTGCCTGGAGGCTCTGTCCGTGGAGGATGCGGAAGATTTATACATGATTGGATTATTGTTGGCGGGGTTCCTATTCTTTGGCTTTGGGATTGCCCTGACCTATCGGAAGATTGGTAAGACAGCTGCAAGCAAATTCACCCAGCCGCTGTCTGTGGAAATTAAGGAATGCTTCGGGGCTGTGTGTGACCGTCTGAAGGAATTAGATCAGAAAGTGATAGGAATTGAGGAACTGAACCGTAATAACGCAGTCCGGACTGCGGATACGCAGGGAGAGTGGGCTCCATCGGGGTCAGATCGGTGAACTTTACGGACTGTAACCGGTCTGGCCATGAGGCTGGACGTAATGTCTAGGAAACTGCACAGACCGGACGCGGCACGCTGAGGACCAGATCTGATTGATTGATTATGATCCGGACAAATTACCGAAGATCATCAAATGGATTAAAAAATAATAAATTGTATTTGCCTGACCTAATCAACTAGCCCAACGAACCTCACTTGTCCCTATCTCTCGGTTGGGAGGTCAGCCGGGCAGCTGTCTGCTATCTTCCCCTGTGCACTGCCTTATCTCCCTTCAAGGACAAACCATAGAACTGAACTCGAAAACATCTGAAGTTATGGCTAACATTCTCACAGACTCACTCGCACCATACACAAACCTAACCCGATCCCACTACAACCGTCTGCCTGTCTTTATCTATCTCCTCCCCCAGTCCATACAAAAAATCCCATCACGTGACCACGTGTACTGTGTCATGTTTATGTTTATGTTTATGTTTATGTTTTGTTGATGTTTTGTTGTGTTTTGCTATGTAATGCTTGCTAAACTGCATTCTTGTATTTCTGGAGAGCGTGTGGCGGCGCCTGAATAATCGGCTGCGGCCCGGAGGCTTGCTCCAAACTCATTTCGTTATACTGTACTTGTATAAAATAACTTGTAACTTGTAACTTGTAAGAAAGTGCAGTGCAATGTCAGTGTATCGATGTTTATCCTGAAGTGAAGTCACGTGATGTTAAGTGACTGAGTTCAGGAGTCTGATGGCCTGGGGGAAGAAGCTCCTCCTGAGTCTCTCAGTTTTGTTGGAAATGAGGCCCAGGACAACAGTATCATCAGCACATTTGATGATAGAGGTGGAGCTGTGTGTGGACAAACAGTCATGCGTGTAGAGAGAGTAGAGCAGGGGGCTCAGGACACAGCCCTGTGGAGCTCCCACACTCAGGGTGATGGAGGTGGAGGTGGACTGGCCTATTCTCACCACCTGAGGCCTGCCAGTGAGGAAGTCCTCAATCCAGTGGCAGAGAGAAGGATTCAGGCCGAGATCCAGGAGTTTGGAGGTTAGCTTGATGGGAACTATGGTGTTAAAGGCTGAGCTATAGTCAATAAATAGCAGCCTTACGTAGTTCCCACTTTTGCTGTCGATGTGAGTGAGGGAGGAGTGGAGGACATGAGAGATGGCATCTTCAGTCGATCTATTGGGACGATAGGCAAACTGAAGAGGGTCCAAAGTGTCAGGAATGAAGGAGCAAATGGTGTTTTTAATGAGTCTCTCAAAGACCTTCATGACTATAGACGTGAGAGCCACTGGAAGATAGTCATTTAGGCAAGAGGGTTTACTGTTCTTAGGGACAGGGATGATGGTGGATTTTTGAAGGAGGTGGGGACCACAGATGTAGCGAGGGGACTCATTAAAGATAGATGTAAACAACCCGGCGAGCTGATCAGCACAGGACCGCAGAACACGGCCTGAAATACCATTCGGCCCAGCAGCTTTCCTGACGTCCACACGCTTGAGTGCCCTCCGAACTTCATCCTCTGAGACAGAGATCACGTGGTTGTTGCTGCTCTGAGTAATTTCCTCTAACGCGCCACTTGGCGGAGTCGCGTTGCCGCGGTTACAGTCAAAGCGAGCGTAGAAAGAGTTTAACTCATTCACAAGCGACGGATCAGCGCTCACCTCTGCAGAGGATTTAGATCCAAAAGAGCAGATGGACCTCAGACCCTGCCACATGCGCCGGGAGTCGTTGAGTTGGAAATGAGACTCCACTCGATCTTTATATCGGAGCTTTGCGGCTTTAACTGCTCGTCGGAGAGCATAGCAGGACGATCTGTATTCAGTCATGTTCCCCGATAGGAGACCGGCGTTGTAAGCGGCAGTGCGTGTGTTCACTGCCGCGCGGATTGAATTGTCCACCCACGGTTTCTGATTTGAGAAGGACGTTATTGTTATTGTTTGCGTGGCTTGCTCTGTAAGCGTGTTGATGAAGCAAAGCGCCACATCCGTGAACTCGTTTACGTCGGCTGAACTCGCCGAACATGTCCCAGTCAACATCATCCAGAGCTGCCTGAAGCGCGGTCTCTGAGTGGGGCGACCAACGCTTAACTTCCCGCCTCACCGGGGGTTCCTGAACGAGCCTTTGTCTGTATTCAGGTGTGAGGAAAATGGCGGCATGATCCGATTTGCCAAACGCTGGAAGTGACCGCGCTTTATAGGCGTTCTTAAACGGAGAGTAGCAATGATCCAGTGTGTTTGCTCCTCGTGTAGGACAGGAGACGTGCTGGTGAAAGTTTGGCAAGACTTTCTTTAGGTTTGCTTTGTTAAAATCGCCCGCGACGATGAAAGCAGCATCGGGGTGTTTGTTAATGACGCCGCTGGCAACATCATGAAGGCCAGATAAAGCCAGCGCTGTGTCTGCCTGCGGTGGAATGTAAACGCCGGTCCGACGACCGCAGAAAACTCCCTCGGCAGATAGAATGGGCGACAGATGATTGTTAAATGTTCCAGATGAGGCGAGCAGGACCGTGAGAGAATGGTGATGTTCCTGGGATCGCACCATTTCTTGTTGATCATGAAGCATACTCCACCGCCTTTGGATTTACCGGCCTCGGCTGTTCTGTCCATCCGAAAAACAGAGAAGTTCTCCGATGGCGTCACAACTGTGTCCGGGACCGCGGGCGTGAGCCATGTTTCAGACAAACAAAAGATGTTACAGTCTCTCATGTCCCGTTGAAAACTTATCCTGGCTCTAAGATCGTCCATCTTATTCTCCAAGGATTGAACATTTGCTAGAAGAATGCTTGGGAAGGGAGGACTGAATGCCCTTTTCCTCAGTCTGTTTCGAATTCCAGCGCGTTTCCCGCGGTGTTTCTTGATTCTTCGCCGTTGACTCGTCTGTCCATTGTTCAACTCTGCGTTCCGAAGGATCTCAGATGGCCACAGAGGATCGGTGAAAGTGTCCTGAAACAGTCCAGTGTAGAGGTAACCAATGTCCAAAAGAGTTTTGCTGTCATAGTAGATCAATGCAGATGATAAGTTTGTAAAAACTGAGAGTAAAAGAAAGTAAAATAGTAAATAAAAGCACAGTCTTCGCGGAGCGACCTGAACGGCGACCGAACACGGCGGTGCCATTACAATTCATGTTATCCGAGCGTATCTCAGGGTCAGCTCTCCCGTCTCTGCAGGACGTCTACACCAAACGCTGCAAAGGTAGAGCTACTAAGATCATCAAGGACTCTAATCACCCTGCAAACCCTCATTTCACGCTGCTGCCATCTGGTAAGCGCTTCCGAAGCCTGATGGCCAAAACTGAGAGACTCAGGAGGAGCTTCTTCCCCCAGGCCATCAGACTCCTGAACTCAGTCACTTAACATCACGTGACTTCACTTCAGGATAAACATCGATACACTGACATTGCACTGCACTTTCTGTTCTCGTTGTTACTGTGTAACAACCTGTCATAAACCTGTTTGCACATTATACTCTTATACATTTGTTAACCACATATTTATAAGTCTACAGTTTACTCACTGCACAGTCTACCTCACTTATTTTATTCCACTATTTTTATTTTTTACTTTTTTTCTACTTGACTTGATTATTTATAATTCTACAGATATATATATATATATATATATATATATATATATATATATATATATATATATATATATATATATATATATATATATATATATATATATATATATATATATATTACTTTTTTATTCTATTTCTATTATAATTTCCTCCTTGTGTTTTTAACTGTGAATTTGCACTGTCCATGGAGCGGACCTGTTCACATTTCACTGCCGGTTGTATATTCTGTATATAACTGTGTGTGTGACAAATAAAACTCTTGAATCTTGAATCTTGAATCAAACACCTTCAACTACACACTCAAACATCGCAGAACTAAACTCCACCCATCAAACACCTTTGGCAACCATGGATGTCAACAAAGAGCCTAAATGACCACACTGAGAGAGCCACACTCATAGATGCTCTCTTTTGGATATAGTGGGGAGAATGTGTGGTTCTGAAAGATTCCTCATGATGAATGATTTGATCCCTAGCTCGACACAAGGGTATTTCAGGTGTACCTTTATACCCAAAGGCCCAATTAAATGTTGTTTCAGCCTCTAAGTAGTTCATTCTCACTGAAGGAATCGCTGTCCTACCAGGGGAAATGAATTCTTGGCACATCTCTTTTCTCAGCAATGACCTACATGTGCTTCATCTCTTATCGCCAGTGCAGCTCCTGCACACGTCTGGATGTAAACACTGATAAACTGGCAGGAAAAACAGGGCTGTCTGCGAAAAAGCTGCGATTCGGACGTAGATACATGAGGGTGAAACCACAGGGGGATTGTAAAAAAAAAAAAGAAAAAGAAAAGCAATTCAATCTTGTCAGAGAGGCAATATTTCTAACTTCATTTGAGTGTGCTTTATAACCAGCACAGCAGCTGCTATGAAATATCAGCATTTCATTTACCATTTACAGGGATCAGCTATTGATCTGTGCTACTTTGATCTCATTTGAGATCCATTATTTCATCCATCCCAAGGGCTCAACGGGATGCCGTGGACAAGCGGCCGCCACTCAGGGATGATTGATTAGAGCGGGAACAGGGAAAATGAATAAATGAACACCGGTGCCGAGAGCTTTGACCACTGAAGGGTGACACTCGGCTCTTCATTCGAGGAGTAATTATAACTCAGCAGGACAGGCGGCCTTAATGATGTGTTTAATGCATTATTTTTATAAACCAAACACAATACGCACTGAGATGAGCGGATCACCTCACCCCTGCAGAGAGAAACATGAGAATAAATGACATACACAACCGTGACATGAAATAAAAAGAGGTTGATTCATTCTTGACACTTTGATGGACTCTATTTACCGCCGTGGACTAAATGACAGCTGCAGAGGGACGGATCATTAGTTATTCCATAAACCTTTATTAGAAAGGCTGTAATATCGTCCTGGTAGTGCTCCTGAAAAATGCTTGTATTAACAGATCAAATGCATGACACAATATCTTTAAATGCAGCTTAATTTTAGTTGGATGAGCCTCATTGCTTCACTTTTTATAATTCATATTTATTCGTCACAAGAAACCAACGTCTTTATACAATGGAAAGATCTACATGTTAATCCTCAACAGGTGGTCTGAAAAGAGAAGAAAATAGCCGGTCAGACAGTTTGAGTAATGAAGAGAAAAATCAATCCCAGTGATTAAATGTGAAATGCACAGACATCATGCCAAACACAAACCAGCCAATAAATGTCCTGATTTCCAGCCAAGAGACGCTATCATGCTTCAAAACATGAACTCTTCCAGAAACACTTAAAGGGACAAAACAACAAACGAGCTCTTGAGTATCGATGGCAGTCCTTTGACGAACACCGGTCAGATGATTATTGATGCAATATTAATTGTGGTCGTTTGAATGAGTTAATGAGAAGAACAGTGCAAACTCTGCACATCGTTTCTGCACTACATCAGCTCAAGTCAGATCAATGTGTTCCTCAGGCAGTATAAAGGAGCTTCATTATTCTTGGGTTTTATCTTTCTCTGGCAGAACTAAATGTTTGGGTCCCAGTCCAGCTCAATATCAAACTCTTCTGAATGGTTTCAGCTTGATAAAACAAGAAGCTGTTTCATTCACTGTTGTAGAAGCTGAGTTTGTGATCATGATTCCTGACACACCAGAAAATACTAAATAAGTCTACCATTATGATAACACGAGGAGCCAAACTATTCAATACCTCAGGAGAACAAGCAGAAATGTGAAGCTTGTTCTTTCATTCTCTGGCGGGATGAGTGTTCTAGGCAGGTCATTTATTCCTGTGTATCTATAAAGTCACATTGGACACACATTAGTCACAGGACTATGAGCTATAACTGTGCACTACATCTTATCCAATTTTCATGTGAGCGCTAAATAAAAGTGCAATTTTTCGGTGCCAGGACAGCATGGAACTGAGCGAGGTGAGAGCTCTCATTATCTGTGGATGTGGAAAGATATGATTGGAAGAGAATTCCAAACCTCCTTCAGGGAAGCCAATGACTTTGTACGTCCAAAACAACGTAACACACAGCACTGCACATGGGACAGTTACACATGTAAACATGTACACCGATCAGGCATAACATTACGACCACTGACGGTGAAGTGAATAACACTGATGATCTCTTCCTCACGGCTCCTGTTAGTGGGTGGGATATATTAGGCAGCAAGTGAACATTTTGTCCTCAAAGTTGATGTGTTAGAAGCAGGAAAAATGGGCAAGCGTAAGGATTTGAGCGAGTTTGACAAGGGCCAGATTGTGATGGCTAGACGACTGGGTCAGAGCATCTCCAGAACTGCAGCTCTTGTGGGGTGTTCCCGGTCTGCAGTGGTCAGGATCTATCAAAAGTGCTCCAAGGAAGGAACAGTGGAGAACCGGACACAGGGTCATGGGCGGCCAAGGCTCATTGATGCACGTGGGGAGCGAAGGCTGGCCCGTGTGGTCAGGGCTGTTTTGGCAGCAAACACAATGTTAAGGTCATAATGTTATGCCTGATCGGTGTATATGTATCTTTCACTTCTGTTTGACGTTTTTTTTGGTTAATTATAAAATGCTCAAATGATTTGTTCTAGGTATGTATGCAAATGAGTGCATCTTAAATAGATAGTTTGCGCATTGCAGAACTGTAGATTCTGTTATTCTGCATTTGACTGGAGTTGATACTCGCATGAAGAATCATATTCATAACTGTCATAAACTCATTGACTACATCTGTGAATGTGTGTGTTCAGGAGCGTTTGGAGTGGCGGTGGGGTATCCGCTGGACACCGTGAAGGTAAAACCCTCATCATCATCACCTGATCATGCTGTGTCCAGGTGTGTAACGGCTGCTGATGTTGCAGGTGAGACTCCAGACACAGACTCGGGATTCTGGCGTCTGGGAATGTGTGAGAAGAACCTGCAGAACCGAAGGAGTGAGTATCAGTCTCCACTGTGCCGTATATCGGCTGAAGTGCTTCAGGAACAAGAGCAGATGAGGGCGGGGCGGCATAGCCGCTGACCAGTCAGGGTGCCCATGCTGACCCCTGTCCACCGCCAAAAGCACCAACAGTGGCACGTGAGCATCAGAACTGGACCACGGAGCAATGGAAGAAGGTGGACTGGTCTGAGGAATCACGTGTTCTTTTACATCATGTGGATGGCCGGGTACGTGTGCGTGGCTTCCCAGGATGCACTATGGGAAGAAGGCGAGCCGGCGGAGGCAGTGTGATGCTTTGGGCAATGTTCTGCTGGGAAACCTTGGGTCCTGCGTGGATGTTCCTTTGGCATGTACCACCTACCTAAGCATTGTTGCAGACCATGTACAGCCTCTCATGGAAACGGTATTCCCTGGTGGCTGTGGCTCTTCCAGCAGGATAATGCTCCTGACACAAAGCACAAATGCTTCAGGAATGGTTTGAGGAGCTCAACAACGAGTTTGAGGTGTTGACTTGGCCTCCAAATTCCCCAGATCTCAATCCAATCGAGCATCTGTGGGATGTGCTGAACAAACAAGTCCGATCCATGGAGGCCCCACCTCGCAACTTACAGGACTTAAAGGATCTGCTGCTAACATCTTGGTGCCAGATACCACAGCACACCTTCAGGGGTCTAGTGGAGTCCATGCCTCGACGGGTCAGCAAAAGGGGGACCAACACTATATTAATGTTATGACTGATCAGTGTATAATGTTATAGTGTGTACTTCTATTCAAAGTGCATCACTGCAACCATGGTTTTGCCTTTTCAATAACATTTATATTCATGCATTTAAGAGACTTACAAAAGAGGAAAGTCAGCGATTCGTCACAGAGCCAACAATATTCATAGTGTGCAATGCTAGGTTTATTAGAAAGCTAGAGCAGAGGAGAAATGCAAAGTAAAAGAAGAAGATGACTTGTCATCAACAGAAACTCTCTCTGAATGAAAATCTCATGCCATTTTCTCTCCTGCTGGTCTTTGGAGGATCTCTTTCACATTGACCCTTACGTATGATGACGTTACAGTAATCTTACAGCATTCAGGAAAGAACAAATGCAGAAAGATGAAAGACGAGGGTAAAACTTTCAGTGCATTCATGTTTAATGAGCGGCGGTGTAGCTGTGTTCTTCTTCTCAGGTTCTGCGTGACCTTTACAGGAGCGGCGTGTAGTGAAGCCTGTTCACGCTGTTCTCCAACAAAGCTGTCAGACAGTGTGTGTGTGTGTGTGTGTGCGCACTTCACCTCTGACATGTGTCAATCTCATATTTCTATGAAGCGTGTCTTCCATCTGAATACCGCTGCCCTTTAACTAATTCCTGTCGAGTGTTTGTTTGCATCTATTATTTAATCCCGCAGGGCGATTCATTGATTGCTGGACTATAAAGGTATTGATTTCATTCCCTAGAGGAGCTTCCTGTGGAGCGACTTCAGAACGCGGCGTGTGTGTGTGTGCAGCTGCCGTGATGGCATACTTAATTTCATAAGCTCGCTCTCATTCATCATGCGAGACGTGAGTGTGTGTGTTTCCAGCAGGATTGTAATGAAGCATCAGGATTCGGCAGCCAAAGCGACAGAACGAGGGCAGAACGCTGCTGCGGCTTCATTCACAGCTCTCCATCCCTGTCTCGTTGCCATAGGAACGATGCACAAAGGAGGATAAGGATGCTGATGATGGTATCTGTGTCCCTCGATGTGTGTGATATGATGGCCAGGACAGACGGTGTCATCTGCTATAATCAGCCTGGCATGACACTCAACAATTAATTGAACATCAAGTCAAGTCAAATCTATTTATATATTGTTTTTCACAATACACATTGATTCAACACAGCTTTACAGAAAATCACAATGTTAATGTTTATAATGTATGCTATTTTAACGGCTCCACAGATCTCCTACAACAGGTTCACATGCATCCAAAGAAGATCTCTAAACCATCCTCCACATGAACAACACCAACCAAACTCTTCCAGTCTCAGAGACACTACAGTGAGTGGGGGCGGAGCTAAGAGACGCTGCTCAGCCAATCAGGACCAGAGGCGGGCATTATGCCAATTAGGTACATGTGAGACTGAATTACTGACGACTCGTTTCAGTTCAGAATCGCTTCTTTCTTTTAGGAGACAAAAACTCCCCTTATCTTTATTCTTTGAAGATTTGCAGAGCTTTAACCTTCACAAACAGCTTTATTACACACGGCATGAATGGGAATATCCGGAAAACCACAATAAAGGCACTTTAATGTCACATTTAGGAGATTACAGCGTGATAATATAGTTACATTTTGCCACAATATAAACAATCAAGCGGTTGAGATTTGCTACATAGTGTATATTTCTTTACATGTTTGTACTGCATGTATGCTTATCTATCCAACTTTATATAAGAGTTTTGTGACTATATAAAGAATCACACAGTCAAGATTTGCTCAACATCTCATCTTGTGTTTGGTTTATATTTCTTGCATTCTCTGTGAAGAGTTACCAGTTTATTTAATTTCAGTTCAATTCTATTGCTCAGATAAGATGAGCTCGACCTGCAGATTCATCTGAATCACAGTTCAAAAGATGAATTCATTTCAAGCTAAAGGGAAGATAAACTCCCGCATTGTGTCCGTCAAGGCTGGATCCGTCTGCAGGTTCCTCATTACTGAAGCTGTCTGTCTCTCTGTGAATCTCTGTGTTTCAGTGTGAAAACCTCAGCTTTTGTAGACGACAGAAACAATTTAATAAAAGATATGAGGGAGATCATCACATACACAATCACTGCACCAGTCAGATTTGCTTGTCTTTATGTTTGCATTAAAACGTGCACTGTTTTTCATACGCATAGATATTCATACGCATAGATATTGGAATATTATTAATATTACTGGCATATCAAATGGACATCAGGACTGTGAGCCAAACAGAAGGAGGAAAAGTGAGCGCTGTGAGGAGAGAGATGAGGACAATTCTCTGGAATCATCAGTATTCGGCAGGTACAGGAGCTCCAGACACACCGATCACTGCATCTCATTCATCTCAGTTTATGAGAAAACAACCCAAATCAAAGCCACTTTAAACATTTTTTATTAGCAAATCGAGTCTGTGATCAGCAGCATTAGTTACTCATTTCATAGAGCTTGTCACACACTGTGTGTGTGTGTGTGTGTGTGTGTGTGAGAGAGCGAGAGAGAGAGTATGTGTGTGCTTGTGAGGGTGTGTGTCTTAAAGCCTCTTAATTATCAGAAACCTAGCTAGTACCTGTAGCTGCTGAAAACCCTTCATTTAGATCTATCAGCACATCTTATTTTCATTCTCAGATGTATATGGTTTTCACAGGGGTCTACACTAGTGACTGTATTCTGTGCATCTCTTTTGTGTGTCGTACCTCTGAAAAATAATTGGGTCCTGGTGGATACAAGCCAGTTTTTAAACATATGCAGGCAGCGGTTGTCATGGCAACAAGGGGAGCGACCACATTCTCCTGATCTATTTTCAGCTTAACACACACACACACACACACACACACACACACACACACACACACACACACACACACACACACATATATATATAGATTATATATGATAGAGAATTAGATCCACCTATTGCACAAGGAAATACAAAGTTCTGTCATGAAACTCTAGATGGCGCAGGCTGACAGGTCCTTAACTCAACCTGATTGCAATCACATTGTTATCTACAGGGCAAAGCTGATTGGTTCCTGCTCACATACTCAAACTTCAAATGCTTGGTTAGCATTTACCTTAGCAGTGCAACATGCTTTCAGAAACCCTTCCCCAGCTCCACCTGTATAGATCTGCTGCGGGTAATTCATGTACGCTATATTGTACATCAGCAGCATATCTTACTCACAGCAGTGTGTCATGTATGTATTGGCAGTAGCAAGTCCTGTACTTGCTCTGAAGCAGCAGCAATAACAGCAGCAGCAGCAATAACAGCAGCAGCAGCAACAGTAGCAGCAACAATAACAGTAACAGCAGCAGTAACATCAGCAACAGCAGCAGCGGCAGCAACAGTAGCAAATAACAGCAGCAGCAATAACAGCAGCAGCAACAATAACAGTAACAGCAGCAGTAACATCAGCAACAGCAGTAACAGCAGCAGCAATAACAGTAACAGCAGCAATAACAGTAACATCAGCAGCAATAACAGTAACAGCAGCAGCAATAACAGTAACAGCAGCAGTAACAGCAGCAATAACAGCAGCAATAACAGTAACAGCAGCAGCATAACAGTAACAGCAGCAGCAATAACACTAACAACAGCAGCAGCATTAACAGTAACAGCAACAGCAGCAATAACAGTAACAACAGCAGCAGCAATAACAGTAACAACAGCAGCAATAACAGTAACATCAGCAGCAATAACAGTAACAGCAGCAGCAATAACAGTAACAACAGCAGCAATAACACTAACAACAACAGCAGCAATAACAGTAACAGCAACAGCAGCAATAACAGTAACAGCAGCAGCAATAACAATAACAGCAGCAATAACAGCAGCAGCAATAACAGTAACAACAGCAGCAATAACAGTAACAGCAGCAGCAGCAATAACAGTAACAGCAGCAGCAGCAATAACAGTTACAGCAGCAGCAGCAATAACAGCAGCAGCAGCAGCAGCAGCAGCAGCAGCAGCAATAACAGTAACAACAGCAGCAGCAATAACAGTAACAGCAGCAGCAGCAATAACAGTAACAACAGCAGCAATAACAGTAACAACAGCAGCAGCAATAACAGTAACAACAGCAGCAGCAATAACAGTAGCAGCAGCAGCAGCAATAACAGTAACAACAGCAGCAATAACAGTAACAGCAGCAGCAATAACAGTAACAACAGCAGCAATAACAGTAACAACAGCAGCAGCAATAACAGTAACAGCAACAGCAGCAATAACAGTAACAACAGCAGCAATAACAGTAACAACAGCAGCAATAACAGTAACAGCAGCAGCAATAACAGTAACAACAGCAGCAATAACAGTAACAACAGCAGCAGCAATAACAGTAACAGCAACAGCAGCAATAACAGTAACAACAGCAGCAATAACAGTAACAGCAGCAGCAATAACAGTAACAACAGCAGCAATAACAGTAACAACAGCAGCAATAACGGTAACAGCAGCAGCAGCAATAACAGTAACAACAGCAGCAATAACAGTAACAACAGCAGCAGCAATAACAGTAACAGCAACAGCAGCAATAACAGTAACAGCAGCAGCAATAACAGTAACAACAGCAGCAATAACAGTAACAGCAATAACAGTAACAGCAGCAGCAACAGCAATAACAGTAACAACAGCAGCAGCAGCAATAACAGTAACAGCAGCAGCAGCAGCAGCAGCAATAACAGTAACAACAGCAGCAGCAATAACAGTAACAGCAGCAGCAGCAATAACAGTAACAGCAGCAGCAGCAATAACAGTAACAGCAGCAGCAGCAGCAATAACAGTAACAGCAGCAGCAATAACAGTAACAGCAGCAGCAGCAATAACAGTAACAGCAGCAGCAGCAATAACAGTAACAGCAACAGCAGCAATAACAGTAACAGCAGCAGCAATAACAGTAACAACAGTAGCAATAACAGTAACAGCAGCAGCAGCAGCAATAACAGTAACAGCAGCAGCAGCAATAACAGTAACAACAGTAGCAATAACAGTAACAGCAGCAGCAGCAGCAATAACAGTAACAGCAGCAGCAGCAGCAGCAATAACAGCAGCAGCAGCAGCAATAACAGTAACAGCAGCAGCAATAACAGTAACAACAGCAGCAGCAATAACAGTAACAGCAGCAGCAGCAATAACACTTACATATACATTTCATTGGCTCTCATGTGTATCATCGTTGTGCCAGATTTTGAATGTGCAGAAACTAAAGAAAGTAGACGCTGATGAGCATTCTGCGTTCTGGCCCAAATCCAGGGATTCAGGGATTCAGGGATTATGATTTCATAATCATCAGTTTAATGAGTATCTGATATCTGACATCAATCGTCCACCAGAGGACGCTGAAAAACTCTACAAAAGATCAGTGTGAGATATGCAAATGAAAGTGTGTGAAAGGTCATAAACCCACACAGAACCTTCAGTAAACAATTGAATTCATTTATAGCGTTATCCTCATTCTTGCATTCTTGCATATTTTTTGTCTCTTTGCCATTATCACAGTTTTTTACGAGAAGGAAATAAAATAAAATAAATGATGATAAGTGCAGAAAATAAACAATTATGAAAGCTTTCCCTTGCCATAGTGCCATCCAGACACTGTTTTCTGTAAAGCTGCTTTGAAACAATATATTTATATATATTGTGAAAATGTGATACAAATGAAACTCTCCTGACAGTATTTCAGGATGTGATTGATCAGTTGTTTTATAGGCGAACAGTGACGATTTTGTTCTCTTGAACACAAGATGGAAACGCTGCTTTATTCCCAAATGTATTTTGCAACTTTGGATGGAAACATAGCTACAGATATCTGCACTGTCATTTTCTAAAAGTTTGATTTGATATGTGCAGATATCAGTGTGCCGTGAGACTCGAGTTAATCAGAATCTAGTCATGGGTTCAAATCCCAGGGAACTGCATTGCATTCAAGCTATAACTGATTTTTAAATTAGTGCATGGAACTGAAAAAATGTATAACTTGAATATAATGTAAGTTACTTTGATTAAAAGCATATGCCAAATGTATAAATGTAAATGAGGTATTGAGACGACACAAATCACTAAAACTTGAAATTTTCACAGAACAGATTTTTGTGAGATGGGTAAAGATTCAAACCCTTTTCTGAGCAGTAAAGTAACATGCACAGATGTTTCTGAGTATCTGATTTCTGAATCTCTTCATTGGCTTCTTTAAGGCAGTTATTGATCATAAAGCACAAAGCAAACAGATCATCCGCATGCGTCTCTCACTCTACAGGAGGCTTTCGCTCCTTTGACTTTAATGATGGCCTCTCACAGCAGCTGAAATTTCCCTTGAGATTCAATTCAATCAAGATCCTTTAACTTTTTGGATGATATATTTACATACAGGAAACTGAAAGAAACAAGAAGGAAGCTGTGCTGAAATGATACCATGCCCATCACACTCTCAGCTAATCTTCTTTAAGATAATTGATTTCTACAGTCGTGTGGCGGGTGATATATATAAATCCCCAAATGGATTGGGAAAGTCATGTTTTCAGTGTAGAGTATTGTCTGTCACATATCTGCTCAGATAACCCTAACTATTCAAAAATGTAAAAACAGCATAATATGAATGTTCATAGTCTACAGAGGTTTGTTTGGCCTGTGCTGATTCTGCATAATAATGCACACGGCAGACGACCCACGACATCTGAGATCATCCTCAGCACGATGTTCAGTGTGTGTGTGTGTGTGTGTGTGTGTGTGTGTGTGTGTGTGAGACTTCTGTTGAACCCCTATGTGCTGCTCAGCATGATGCTTAAGGGTCTATTGATGTGTGTATTGATTAATCTTGCCAGTCAATGGTTCAGTCATCACTCATTCTAAACAATGTTCCATTCAATTGTCTGTTAAATTTATGTGATTCCATAGGCATACAATGACCCAAGAGACTACAATATATGTACAATGTATTTCTTAGTTTCAGCCTTCGTCACTGATTCAATAGCTCACTCTCACTAGTTGATACGGCACTAAACTTTCTTTGAACTGAGCACTTTAAAGGGATCGTTCACCCAGAAGTGATCATTTACTCGCCATCATGTCATTCCAAACATGCATGTCTTTGTCTTCTGTGCAGCACAAAATGTCTGTTTTGTTTGGTTTTTGTCCATACAGAGAAAGTCAAAGGGCTCCAGAATCGTTCCTCTTCAAAATACCTTTGTTTGTATCACAAACAGGATTGGAAAACAGGAGGGCGAGTAAATGATGACAGAATGATCATAATTGATTGAGTTTTTCCTTCATGTGTGTTTGTTGCTGTTTTGATAATGAAATGTGCGTACAGCTTTCTTCACGTAACCTCTCATTGCTCTAGTTTACACTGAATATATTCTGCAGTTTACATCTTCACCTTGAATCGTCTTCATCTCTTCACGTTAGTTCAGCTGCACTTGGCTCGGATGAAATGAAGCCTTGACACAGATTGCTTGTAGCCTTAATCTACAGGCATAAAGAGAGACATCACCACCCAGCCATACTGACCACACAGAGCCAGCTGTGGTCTGCCACTGAAAGCCACAAACTCCAATGAAGAATCGATTTATGGAACACAAGTTCTGCCCCACATCCCGTACATCATGTGGCATCATGATCAATGCCCTGCTCTAAAAAGAAAACAACTGACCTGGAAAGTTAACCAGGACTCCTCTGTTAGACTTTATCAGAACACATATGGAGAGTTTGTTCAGTATGTGTCCGCCAGCCTTATCACCTTTATTCACCTAATATTCAGCATGTTTTAACGTCTGTACATGTTTGTCCTTGCAGAGCCGGGAGAGCATTTGAGAAAGTGTGTCAGATTGGCCGCTCGTCACCGGAGGTAATTGCATGTAGGGCGACTGTGCGGGGCGTGAGAGCCGTCAAAATCTGGCCAGCCCAGATCATCATGGTCCAGTTTTCCATGCATGCAAAAAATGAACGGCTCGTCAAAAACAGGAAGAGGGGTTACGGTCAACGGGGCGGCGTCCACCCTGAAAAGGCAGCCGAGGCCCAAGACGGCGTCCAGCCGGCAGGAGCGTGGCTCCTGTTCATCCTCTGCCTCTTGTCCTGTGTTCTCGGGCTGCGACCTAGACGAAGAGCCGCCACCTCGCTGTCCGTCCAGCCTTTCCTCACCCATCCTACACGGCTCCACCTCAATGAAGGGCTCCGCCTCCAGCCTGCAAGGATCCTTATCAAGTCTAAAGGGTTCAGTGACCAGCCTCAAGAGCTTTCCTACATCCTCGGCACTGCAGGGTTCCAGCCTTAGTCTGCGCAGCTCCAGCTCCAGCCTGTGCAGCTCCAGCCCCAGTCTGCGGAGCTCCAGCCTGCGCAGTGGCAGCTCCAGTGAGGACGACAGCTGGGACACCAACAGCTGGAGCTCCGGGGCCACCTGTCTGCTGCGCAGCTCCATTAAGCAGCACAGTGAGGAGGTTTTCCGGGTGCGTGCCGAATCGGCGAGCCAGCCAGGGGGTACGAGCGATTCCGAGACCGGCTACCAGAACTCCGACAGCTGCCCAGGATCGGAGAGCCAGGAGGGAGAGGAGCAGGTGGTGGCAGAACGCAGAGATTCGACATCCTCTGCTGCTTCTACGGCATCTACCAACTTAGAGCAGAAGATCGAAGAGAAGATCAAGTTTTCTCAGTTTTTGGACGAGGTGACGTGCAGGGTGCTGAACCCAGAGTGTCTGCAAGCGTTCGGCGTGCCTGTCCGTCAGAAGGAGCCGCTTATCACTTCGTCTCTCCAAAGTCTAAATCTACACCCAGTTTCCAGTCCCCGCTCCTGCAGCCCTCGGTTTGCTTCCAGTAGGGATTCTGCCTGTGATTCCAGGGATGTTACCATGCACAAGTGGGCCAAGTGCATGCCGAGCTGCAAGATTCTGGACGCCAGCAAGACCCTGAGAAGGTCTCAAGAGGAATTGGAAACATTAGGAAGGACCTACCTAGAGACTGACATCGACCGAGTGAGAAGGGAAGATGAAATAAGCTCCACACATCCAAGAGACATGGAGACTAGAACTTTACAGCTGAGTGGTGAATCTTCTCGCAGATGCCAGAGTCCGGTTTCAAAGCGTTCAGATGGGGCACCGCGACCGCCGTACCGCTCAACCTCGCTAGTGAGAGCCGCTGCGAGCAACATCCCGGTGAGTCTCTGAGAAATCCACCCATAAACCCTCCTGAATCCAGGGCTTCCTGTTCAGAGCACACTTGCATTATGACAATAAAAGTCAGTGTTGTGTTCTAACTCATCTTTTGGATTGCTAATGAAGTTGTTGATTGCTGTATGTTTACTTTCTAAAGGAACTGTTTTTTTCTGCTGTATTGGTATGTCCGGTCACCAAAGTTACCTGCAAACATTTTGTTAACGTTCCCATTAAGTTATGAAAACGTTATTTCTTAATGTTCTCTGAACGTTCTGATACAAGTAGCAACATTTAAAAAACTAAACCTGGAAAGTCACCAAATGTAAGTTACTTTTGCTTTATGAAATATATCGTCCTTTAAACCAATGTGCAAGGCTCTTATCGAATATTATTTTGAGGTCACAGGAGTAATCAAGCCCATCTCTGCTCTGTGACAGCACTTATTAAAAATACATCAGCGCTTCCTATTATTCACACCGAAGCCGCCGCTGTCTGGACACACTTCTCTCATCTGCCAGCGAACAGCAGCCATATTAATAATTCATTTGGTCTGTTTTTTCTGGAAGTGCAAATGTCAGTCATAAAGGCTGTGTAGTGCTGGAACAACAGAAACGACACAACCGGCAGATCGAGTCACTGCCATAGCAACTGTATGTGTCTGAATAGAAGAATTCTCCCTGTCGCATTACAGGCAGGGCGACCGGACTGAAGCGGGGAGTTTTTGAGACCGTCTGGATAACAGTGTGCCTGGAGGGATTTTGTCGCTCAGAAATAAATGCATTGAGAAAACAGTGTGTGACGGGGAATGATGGGCTTTCAGCTGTGAAGTTATTCAGTGTTTGTGAATAGTGGATTGTTGCCATATGACAATATGCCAAGTTTTGGTTTCAGCGTTATGAAGATGCTCTGCAGGAAACACTCATCTCAGTGACACTGCTTGAGGTGTGAACACACAGTGTGTGTGTGTGTGTGTGTGTGTGTGTGTGCGAGTGACGCATACTGCTGTACAGTAACATCTTAATAGCTTCTCTCTGCAGAAATGCAAATATTTAAACTGACTGTCTGCACATTTGTCACTCAGCCTCTCCCCAAACAAACGAGCAACGATCCGTGTTTAATGACTAAGAAGTGATTAATGGTTCATGAACAGAAGGCATGTGTGATGTGAGGATGACAGCTGTCAGTCACATGAATAACTGTCAGTGTTTTCCATCTGTTTCTCCAGGTCTCTGAAGGAGACGCTTGTGGCAGCAGGTAAAGACGCTCTTCTTCTCTTCCTCCCTCCCTCCTTCTGTCTCTGTAGCTCAGGCTCGTTGCACACTGTGTGAATGTTGACGTGTGTTTAGAGGTAGAACACGCTCATCTGATCATGACACGCAAGCTTTACAGACGGTGAGTGGCACGCGTGAAGAGCTGCATGTTTTAATGTGTGTGTGTGTGAGCTGATTGCACTTCATTGTGTGTTTGAGATTCTCTGAGTCTAATATTTTACTGGCACTGATATGATCATGAGTTATTGATAGTAGTATTTCTGCTTCAATATGACGAGTAAACGCTGCTAATTTAATGGAGATTCATGATGCTTTACTTTCCTTCTTAATGTCACTTTTATATGTTTTACTGTTTTTTTGTGAGGCTCAGAACCAAACACACACACACATTTACAGACACACTTACAGACACACACACACACACACACACACACACACACACACACACACACACACACACACACACACACACACACACACACACACACACACACACACACACACACACACACACACTCACAGACAGACACACACACACCCAGTCACACACTTAGACACACACTTATACACACACTCACAGACACACACACACACACACTCACAGACAGACACCAACACACCCAGTCACACACACAGACACGTACGCACACATGCATGTACTCACACAGACACACACACTCTCACAGACACACACACTCACACACAGACAAACGCACCCGCACACACACACACTCACAGACAGACACACACTCACAGACACACACACACACACACACACACACACTCACAGACAGACACACACACACCCAGTCACATACACAGACACACACTCACAGACACACACATGTACTCACACATGCATGTACTCACACAGACACACACACTCTCACAGACACACACACACAGACAAACGCACCCGCACACACACACACACACTCACAGACAGACAGACACACACACACACACACACACACTCACGGACACACACACACCCAGTCACACACACAGACACACACTCACAGACACACACATGTACTCACACATGCATGTACTCACACAGACACACACACTCTCACAGACACACACACTCACACACAGACACACACGCACGCGCACACACACACACACACATACGCACACACATCACAGAGTGAATCGCTTCAGGAACAAGAACAAATGTAGGGCGGGGCTTGATTGTGTCTGTGGGGAATTGATTGGATGATTGTGGTTTGCTGTTGGTGGATCTCATGTGAGTGACAGGTGGCCCCGCCCTCATCATCAGAGATGAAGTTATTCTGATTCAGGTGATTTTATGGTGAGTTTAAACAGCCTATGTGTGTCCACAGTGAGCAGCATCTGAGCGGAACAAATGAATGTGAGCTTCAGATGCGGATCTAGTAGACAGAAATGCCTGCGGCTTCAGTAGATTGTGAGGATTGGATGTTTTCAGGTTGTTTTTTGATGTTTTTCTTCAGAAACACTTGATGGTTCATGCAGCTCAGTGACTGCAAAATGAAAAATTCAACCACAGTCCGTAAATGGAAGCTGCAGATCTCCTTATGCATGTTATAGATCTTATTGTGAACAATTCATCCATGCATGCATACTTTTTTTCTGATCTTGAAATATTTCATCAAGATGTCTTAACTGAAACTTCCAGTGAAAAGCAAACTTCTCTCTAGTGATGTAAGCTGGTCTCCTCCAATCATTTAGTGTGTATTACTTTCTCACAATCCACTGCTATCTCACATTCAGATCTGGGTCCACGCCCACATCTCAACACCCGATCAACACCTGACGCATAAAACCAAGCCACACCCTACATTTTCCCTTTTTTGGCAGATATTTGATCTTGTTTTAAAGCACAAACTCACTTCATTTTAATGACTGTTTTTTCAGTAAACAAGGCTTAATATCTTCAGTCATTTCTCTTCTCCAGTAAATGTGTCTTGATTTGAGAATGTTTAGATATTTGTGCTGGAAAACAAGACAGAAACACTGAGGAAGAGCATCATGTTTTTGTAGTGCAGAGGTGATTTCTGCTAGTAGGAGACACTGACGTCTGTAAAGTGAATCAGACAGTTGTGTCTCTGGTGTTTTTCTGCAGTAGCATCATGTTTATTTGATATTCCAGCTGCACAGAAACCTGTCAGGATCCAGAAACTCAAAACAAAAGAGCTCTGGTGTGAAGCTGCTGATAAACAAACGCAGACCTGAGCGTCAGTCCGACAGGAATACAGCCAAAGAGAAACACACAGCACCTGATATAAACAAACCAATAAAATAACTGAAGATCCATACGTGAGTGTGTGTGTGTGTGTGTGTGTGTGCGTAGCACTTTAAAACCCTCCTTGCGCAGGTTTCCACCTCTGACCATGGTGACAATACCTGGACCTGGGAGCTCCTAGTCAGAACCCCGCGTGGCAGCGGCACAGGGTATTTGGTCGCTATCAACTGGGACTGAGTGGCAGCTGTTTCGGGAGACCCCTGTGCTACTGAACAGCCCTATTTAGGGACCACACTGCTCACCCCAATTGAGGAAGGGCCTCGAAAAAGTGGCCTAAAAATTGCCCATTCAATAACTTACCTGGATTCCACTACTGTGGTCAAAATAAGGAAAATAAGAAACAATACAATATAAAACTGGCATCATGGAATGTGAGGACTCTCCTGGACTCGTTCTCACCGGAGAACAGCCCTGATTGCTGCTGCCCTGAGTGAGACCAGGATCCTGGATGAAGGCTCTCTAACAGAGGAAGGGACGGGCTACACCTTCTTCTGGAAAGGTTTCCCCCCAGGTGGACAACATCTTTATGGAGTAGGACTGGCCATCAAAAACCCCTTCTCACAGAAACACCTGTGGGGATTAGTGAAAGTCTAATGACCCTCCGTATGACACTTCTCAGTGCCTATGCACCAACTTTGCCATCTGAGAATGAGGCCAAGGAATGCTTTTATCAGGCACTGGATGAAGCTCTTTGCCGGATCCCTAAGAGTGATAAGATCGTTTTACTTGGGGATTTCAACGCTAGGGTGGGACAGAACAACAGGATACTAGAGTACTAGGTAGGCATGGGATTGGCAGGGTGAATACAAATGGCATGAGGCTACTTACTCTTTGCTCTGAGCATAACCTTACCATAACCAACACGATATTCCAGCAGAAGACAGAAGTGGCAGTGGACTTCAGACTAGATGGCAACCTATTTAACATTAGGAAGCTACACGCAACCACAAAACTCTGCAGAGAGTGGGTCCTGGAGCTGCAGTATGCAGGCGACTGTGCTTTTGTAAGGTCCAGCTGATTGGCCCAACGTAGGAATCCAGCAGTTGGTCGAAGGACTTCTGCGTGTATGTCTTTTCTGGCGCTTCTAGAAAAATCACTTTAATTTATTAAAATGTGAAGATCCAATTCAAAATCTGACTCCATGAATACTTTTATCTGACTCCAATTCTTTGTAATTTTGTTGCATTTGTAATTTAACAGCTGATCATAAGTTTAGTTGTGATTTAATTTAGATCATTGATTTTCTTAGTATCTCTTAATTGCAAATATTCGTTCCTCCATGGGACCCGGAGTCGCTCAGAGGATAATGCTCGCGATTATAATTACATTACCTCACAGACACAAATTAGCCAGTTCTGAGATTACAGAGGATTACAGAGTGAACTATTTTACCTTTAAGTGAGTCGCACATAACAGAAAGTGTAATTTTAGTAATAGTCACGAGAGCTGTAACTTGTTAATACCAGTGACAGCCAGAAATCAGATTGCCCCTCATGCTTAGCGCCATGCTCCGGTCATGGGGTCCTCGGTATGGATCTGTCCTGACAGAAAGATTTACGGAAACTCCTACAAAACTCTGCATACGACACTACTTGAATAAAGGAATTTAGACTTATACAAGATAAATCAAGATTAATGTTTATTATAGCCAG
Source organism: Paracanthobrama guichenoti (assembly GCA_018749465.1). Classification (NCBI taxonomy): domain Eukaryota; kingdom Metazoa; phylum Chordata; class Actinopteri; order Cypriniformes; family Gobionidae; genus Paracanthobrama; species Paracanthobrama guichenoti. The sequence goes on along the minus strand of CM031959.1, from coordinate 43,490,131 downwards.
GTAAACATATCAAATAAAGGAATTTAGAAAGAATCCATAATACACAACTGATCAGCATACAATATAAAACATCATTCTAAAAAACATAAAAAATAGTTTCCAAGAGTCATTGTTACCTGGCAATAGAGACACACTTCAACAGCGTGGGAAGTTCTGATTACAGATGCTTCCATGAGTGGTCTCCCCATTCCCTTTAAATACTCAACCAGAACAAAAGAACAATAAACATTTAGCACCCAAATATTTATGCAGCTTTTGGTTGAATCTTTTCTCGTGACCAAATGGTCACACCTAGCTTTGGGGGATGACAGCAAATGTTTATCTTTATGAGCATCTCCCACACCAGGGGAACAAGCTCTGTTGTCTTTATTATGACCTGTTCCTCTGATGTGGGAATGAAACCTGTTTACCAGAAACAACCAAAAAAAAAAAAAAAAACACCTTGTGGCAGTATCTGTGAGATTTGCATGATTGTGTGGTCTCCGAGGCAGGAAGAGTGAGAGGGTCAGAACTCGGCAGGGGAGGAGATAAGATTGAGTCTTGTTTTTTCTTATTCAGATGAGTGAAGTTTTATTGTCTTAGTGCAGCTTAGATCTCTTGAGTTTGCTCTCAGGTGAAATCCATTCTTACACTTTTGAGGATCTTCAAACTGTCCTTGCTGTGGTGGTGAGGGCGTACAGCAGGATGGGGCTAATGGTCAACACCACCAAGACAGAAGTGATCTGCCAATGGTGTACTAATGTCCCACCCACATTACCTGCCTTCACTGTTGGGGATGAACAGCCGTCAGTAGTGCCATCTTTCAAATATCTGCAGAGTATTCTCTCTGAGGATAGCGGCATTGACAACAAAATCCAGAGCCACATTAAATAGGCATCAGCTGCCTTTGGGAGTCTTCACCACAGAGTCTTTCACAACAAAAACCTTCATCCCTCCACAAAGGTCACGTGTACCAAGTCAAATCAAATCACCTTTATTTATATAGCGCTTTCTGGTGAAACGGTGATGTTATCCGGCTAATTTCAATTATCATATAGTGTCAATGCGGGCAGATCGGTAATATAGATGAGATTTAGGAGTCCCCAACTGTTCTCCTCTGGCCGACGAACAAACAGTGTATGATTATAATTCTGGCAACCTTACAGGTCTTAATTCATATTAGGCAAATAGATATTCATAAGATCGTTCGAAAGATTGGAGTCGTCACGCCGGAGACGGGTTTA
>CM031959.1:43443908-43476408 GCA_018749465.1 Paracanthobrama guichenoti | reverse complement strand
CGCAACAGTTTCACGAGAGAACGCAGCAGTTTCACGAGAGAACGCAGCAGTTTCACGAGAGAACGCAGCAGTTTCAAGAGAGAACGCAGCAGTTTCACGAGAGAACGCAGCAGTTTCACGAGAGAACGCAGCAGTTTCACGAGAGAACGCAGCAGTTTCACGAGAGAACGCAGCAGTTTCACGAGAGAACGCAGCAGTTTCACGAGACGAGAGAACGCAGCAGTTTCACGAGAGAACGCAGCAGTTTCACGAGAGAGAACGCAGTAGTTTCACGAGAGAACGCAGCAGTTTCACGAGAGAACGCAGCAGTTTCACGAGAGCAGCAGTTTCACGCAGCAGTTTCACGAGAGAACGCAGCAGTTTCACGAGAACGCAGCAGTTTCACGAACGAGCAGTTTCACGAGAGAACGCAGCAGTTTCGCAGAGAACGCAGCAGTTTCACGAGAGAACGCAGCAGTTTCACGAGAGAACGCAGCAGTTTCACGAGAGAACGCAGCAGTTTCACGAGAGAACGCAGCAGTTTCACGAGAGAACGCAGCAGTTTCACGAGAGAACGCAGCAGTTTCACGAGAGAACGAGCAGTTTCACGAGAGCACGCAGCAGTTTCACGAGAACGCAGCAGTTTCACGAGAACGCAGCAGTTTCACGAGAGAACGCAGCAGTTTCACGAGAGAACGCAGCAGTTTCACGAGAGAACGCAGCAGTTTCACGAGAGAAACGCAGCAGTTTCACGAGAGAACGCAGCAGTTTCACGAGAGAACGCAGCAGTTTCACGAGAGAACGCAGCAGTTTCACGAGAGAAACGCAGCAGTTTCACGAGAGAACGCAGCAGTTTCACGAGAACGCAGCAGTTTCACGAGAGAACGCAGCAGTTTCACGAGAGAACGCAGCAGTTTCACGAGAGAACGCAGCAGTTTCACGAGAGAACGCGAGCAGTTTCACGAGAACGCAGCAGTTTCACGAGAGAACGCAGCAGTTTCACGAGAAACGCAACAGTTTCACGAGAGAACGCAGCAGTTTCACGAGAGAACGCAGCAGTTTCACGAGAGACGCAGCAGTTTCAATGAGAACGCAGCAGTTTCACGAGAGAACGCAGCAGTTTCACGAGAGAACGCAGCAGTTTCACGAGAGAACGCAACAGTTTCACGAGAGAACGCAGCAGTTTCACGAGAACGCAGTTTCACGAGAGAACGCAGCAGTTTCACGAGAGAACGCAGCAGTTTCACGAGAGAACGCAGCAGTTTCACGAGAGAACGCAGCAGTTTCACGAGAGAACGCAGCAGTTTTACGAGAACGCAGCAGTTTCACGAGAGAACGCAGCAGTTTCACGAGAGAACGCAACAGTTTCATGAGAACGCAGCAGTTTCACGAGAGAACGCAGCAGTTTCACGAGAGAACGCGCAGTTTCACGAGAGAACGCAGCAGTTTCACGAGAGAACGCAGCAGTTTCACGAGAGAACGCAGCAGTTTCACGAGAGAACGCAGCAGTTTCATGAGAAACGCAGCAGTTTCACGAGAGAACGCAGCGAGAGAGAACGCAGCAGTTTCACGAGAGAACGCAGCAGTTTCACGAGAGAACGCAGCAGTTTCACGAGAGAACGCAGCAGTTTCACGAAGAACGCAGCAGTTTCACGAGAACGCGAACAGTTTCAGAGAACGCAGCAGTTTCACGAGAGAACGCAACAGTTTCACGAGAGAACGCAGCAGTTTCACGAGAGAACGCAGCAGTTTCACGAGAACGCAGCAGTTTCACGAGAGAACGCAGCAGTTTCACGAGTTTCACGAGAGAACGCAGCAGTTTTACGAGAGAACGCAGCAGTTTCACGAGAACGAAGCGCAGAGAACGCAGTTTCACGAGAACGCAGCAGTTTCACGAGAGAACGCAGCAGTTTTACGAGAGAACGCAGCAGTTTCACGAGAGAGAACGCAACAGTTTCACAACGAGAACGCAGCAGTTTCACGAGAGAACGCAGCAGTTTCACGAGAACGCAGCAGTTTCACTTCCAGAGAAAACGCAACAGTTTCACGAGAGAACGCAACAGTTTCACGAGAGAACGCAGCAGTTTCACGAGAGAACGCAGCAGTTTCACGAGAGAACGCAGCAGTTTCACGAGAACGCAGCAGTTTTACGAGAGAACGCAGCAGTTTCACGAGAGAACGCAGCAGTTTCACGAGAGAACGCAACAGTTTTACGAGAGAACGCAGCAGTTTCACGAGAGAACGCAGCAGTTTTTCACGAGAAACGCAGCAGTTTCACGAGAGACGCAGCAGTTTCACGAGAGAACGCAGCAGTTTCATGAGAACGCAGCAGTTTCATGAGAACGCAGCAGTTTTACGAGAGAACGCAGCAGTTTCACGAGAGAACGCAGCAGTTTCACGAGAGAACGCAACAGTTTCACAAGAGAACGCAGCAGTTTCACGAGAGAACGCAGCAGTTTCACGAGAGAACGCAGCAGTTTCACGAGAACGCAGAACGCAGAGAACGCAGTTTCACGAGAACGCAGCAGTTTCACGAGAGAACGCAACAGTTTTAACGAGAAACGCAGCAGTTTCACGAGAGAACGCAGCAGTTTCACGAGAGAACGCAGCAGTTTCACGAGAGAACGCAGCAGTTTCACGAGAGAGAACGCAGCAGTTTCACGAGAGAACGCAGCAGTTTTAGACGCAGAGAGACGCAGCAGTTTTTCACGAGAGAACGCAGCAGTTTTACGAGAGAACGCAGCAGTTTCACGAGAGAACGCAGCAGTTTCACGAGAGAACGCAGCAGTTTCACGAGAACGCAGCAGTTTCACGAGAGAGAACGCAGCAGTTTCACGAGAGAACGCAACAGTTTCACGAGAGAACGCAACAGTTTCACGAGAGAACGCAGCAGTTTCACGAGAGAACGCAGCAGTTTCACGAGAGAACGCAGCAGTTTCACGAGAGAACGCAGCAGTTTCATGAGAACGCAGCAGTTTTACGAGAGAACGCAACAGTTTCACGAGAGAACGCAGCAGTTTCACGAGAACGCAGCAGTTTCACGAGAGAACGCAGCAGTTTCACGAGAGAACGCAACAGTTTCACGAGAGAACGCAGCAGTTTCACGAGAGAACGCAGCAGTTTTACGAGAGAACGCAACAGTTTCACGAGAGAATGCAGCAGTTTCACGAGAGAACGCAGCAGTTTCACGAGAGAACGCAGCAGTTTCACGAGAGAACGCAGCAGTTTCACGAGAGACGCAGCAGTTTTACGAGAGAACGAGCAGTTTCACGAGAAACGCAGCAGTTTCACGAGAGAACGCAGCAGTTTCACGAGAGAGAACGCGCAACAGTTTCACGAGACAACGCAGCAGTTTCACGAGAGAACGCAGCAGTTTTACGAGAACGCAGCAGTTTCACGAGAGAACGCAACAGTTTCACGAGAGAACGCAGCAGTTTCACGAGAACGCAACAGTTTCACGAGAGAACGCAGCAGTTTCACGAGACAACGCAGTTTCACGAGAGAACGCAGTTTCACGAGAGAACGCAACAGTTTCACGAGAGAACGCAGCAGTTTTACGAGAGAACGCAGCAGTTTCACGAGAGAACGCAGCAGTTTCACGAGAGAACGCAGCAGTTTTACGAGAGAACGCAGCAGTTTTACGAGAGAACGCAGCAGTTTTACGAGAGAACGCAACAGTTTCACGAGAGAACGCAGCAGTTTTACGAGAGAACGCAGCAGTTTTACGAGAGAACGCAACAGTTTCACGAGAGAATGCAGCAGTTTTACGAGAACGCAGCAGTTTTACGAGAGAACGCAACAGTTTCACGAGAGAACGCAGCAGTTTCACGAGAGAACGCAGCAGTTTCACGAGAAACGCAGCAGTTTCACGAGAGAACGCAGCAGTTTCACGAGAAACGCAGCAGTTTCACGAGAAACGCAGCAGTTTCAGACGCAGCAGTTTCACGAGAGAACGCAGCAGTTTCACGAGAACGCAGCAGTTTCACGAGAGAACGCAGCAGTTTCACGAGAGTTTTCACGAGAGAACGCAGCAGTTTCACGAGAGAACGCAGCAGTTTCACGAGAACGCAGCAGTTTCACGAGAGAACGCAGCAGTTTCACAAGAGAACGCAGCAGTTTCACGAGAACGCGCAGCAGTTTCACGAGAGAACGCAGCAGTTTCACGAGAGAACGCAGCAGTTTCACGAGAGAACGCAGCAGTTTCACGAGAAAGCGCAGCAGTTTCACGAGAGAACGCAGCAGTTTCACGAGAGAACGCAGCAGTTTTACGAGAGAACAGCAGCAGTTTTCACGAGAGAACGCAGCAGTTTCACGAGAGAACGCAGCAGTTTCACGAGAGAACGCAGCAGTTTCACGAGAGAACGCAGCAGTTTTACGAGAGAACGCAGCAGTTTCACGAGAGAACGCAGCAGTTTCACGAGAGAACGCAGCAGTTTCACGAGAGAACGCAGCAGTTTCACGAGAGAACGCAGCAGTTTCACGAGAACGCAGCAGTTTCACGAGAGAACGCAGCAGTTTCACGAGAGAACGCAGCAGTTTCACGAGAGAACGCAGCAGTTTCACAAGAGAACGCAGCAGTTTCACGAGAGAACGCAGCAGTTTTACGAGAACGCAGCAGTTTCACGAGAGAACGCAGCAGTTTTACGAGAGAACGCAGCAGTTTCACGAGAAACGCAGCAGTTTCACGAGAGAACGCAGCAGTTTCACGAGAGAACGCAACAGTTTCACGAGAGAACGCAGCAGTTTCACGAGAGAACGCAGCAGTTTCACGAGAGAACGCAGCAGTTTTACGAGAACGCAGCAGTTTCACGAGAGAACGCAGCAGTTTCACGAGAGAACGCAGCAGTTTCACGAGAGAACGCAGCAGTTTCACGAGAGAACGCAGCAGTTTCACGAGAGAACGCAGCAGTTTCACGAGAGAACGCAACAGTTTCACGAGAGAACGCAGCAGTTTCACGAGAGAACGCAGCAGTTTTATGAGAACGCAACAGTTTCACGAGAGAACGCAGCAGTTTTACGAGAGAACGCAGCAGTTTTATGAGAACGCAACAGTTTCACGAGAGAATGCAGCAGTTTTACGAGAACGCAGCAGTTTTACGAGAGAACGCAACAGTTTCACGAGAGAACGCAGCAGTTTCACGAGAGAACGCAACAGTTTCACGAGAGAACGCAACAGTTTTATGAGAACGCAGCAGTTTCACGAGAGAACGCAGCAGTTTCACGAGAGAACGCAACAGTTTCACGAGAGAACGCAGCAGTTTCACGAGAACGCAACAGTTTCACGAGAGAACGCAGCAGTTTCACGAGAGAACGCAGCAGTTTTATGAGAACGCAGCAGTTTCACAAGAGAACGCAGCAGTTTCACGAGAATGCAGCAGTTTCATGAGAGAACGCAGCAGTTTTATGAGAACGCAGCAGTTTCACGAGAGAACGCAGCAGTTTCACGAGAGAACGCAGCAGTTTTACGAGAGAACGCAGCAGTTTCACGAGAGAACGCAGCAGTTTCACGAGAGAACGCAGCAGTTTCACGAGAGAACGCAGCAGTTTCACGAGAGAACGCAACAGTTTCACGAGAGAACGCAACAGTTTCACGAGAGAACGCAGCAGTTTTACGAGAACGCAGCAGTTTCACGAGAGAACGCAGCAGTTTTACGAGAGAACGCAGCAGTTTCACGAGAGAACGCAGCAGTTTCACGAGAGAACGCAGCAGTTTTACGAGAGAACGCAACAGTTTCACGAGAGAACGCAGCAGTTTCACGAGAGAACGCAACAGTTTTATGAGAACGCAGCAGTTTCACAAGAGAACGCAGCAGTTTCACGAGAGAACGCAGCAGTTTTATGAGAACGCAACAGTTTCACGAGAGAATGCAGCAGTTTTACGAGAGAACGCAGCAGTTTTATGAGAACGCAACAGTTTCACGAGAGAATGCAGCAGTTTTACGAGAACGCAGCAGTTTTACGAGAGAACGCAGCAGTTTCACGAGAGAACGCAGCAGTTTTACGAGAGAATGCAGCAGTTTCACGAGAACGCAGCAGTTTTATGAGAACGCAGCAGTTTCACGAGAGAATGCAGCAGTTTTACGAGAGAACGCAGCAGTTTTATGAGAACGCAACAGTTTCACGAGAGAACGCAGCAGTTTCACGAGAACGCAGCAGTTTCACGAGAACGCAACAGTTTCACGCAGTTTCAGAGAACGCAGCAGTTTCACGAGAACGCAACAGTTTCACGAGAGAACGCAGCAGTTTCACGAGAGAACGCAACAGTTTTATGAGAACGCAGCAGTTTCACGAGAGAACGCAGCAGTTTCACGAGAACGCAGCAGTTTCACGAGAGAACGCAACAGTTTCACGAGAGAACGCAGCAGTTTCACGAGAGAACGCAGCAGTTTCACGAGAGAACGCAGCAGTTTCACGAGAGAACGCAACAGTTTCACGAGACAACGCAGCAGTTTCACGAGAGAACGCAGCAGTTTCACGAGAGAACGCAGCAGTTTTACAGAACGCAGCAGTTTCACGAGAGAACGCAGCAGTTTCACGAGAGAACGCAGCAGTTTCACGAGAGAACGCAGCAGTTTCACGAGAGAACGCAGCAGTTTCACGAGAACGCAGCAGTTTCACGAGAAACGCAGCAGTTTCACGAGAGAACGCAGCAGTTTCACGAGAAACGCAACAGTTTCACGAGAGAACGCAGCAGTTTCACGAGAGAACGCAGCAGTTTTCACGAGAGAACGCAGCAGTTTCACGAGAAACGCAGCAGTTTCACGAGAGAACGCAGCAGTTTCACGAGAGAACGCAGACGAGAGAACGCAGCAGTTTCACGAGAACGCAGCAGTTTTACGAGAACGCAGCAGTTTCACGAGAGTTTCAGTTTCACGAGAGAACGCAGCAGTTTCACGAGAGAACGCAGCAGTTTCACGAGAGAAGCAGTTTCACGAGAGAACGCAGCAGTTTCACGAGAACGCAGCAGTTTCACGAGAGAACGCAGCAGTTTCACGAGAGAACGCAGCAGTTTCACGAGAGAACGCAGCAGTTTCACGAGAGAACGCAGCAGTTTCACGAGAGAACGCAGCAGTTTCACGAGAGAACGCAGCAGTTTCACGAGAACGCAGCAGTTTCACGAGAGAACGCAGCAGTTTTACGAGAGAACGCACAGTTTCACGAGAACGCAGCAGTTTCACGAGAACGCAACAGTTTCACGAGAACGCAGCAGTTTCACGAGAGAACGCAGCAGTTTCACGAGAGAACGCAAACAGTTTCACGAGAACGCAGCAGTTTCACGAGAGAACGCAGCAGTTTCACGAGAACGCAGCAGTTTCACGAGAGAACGCAGCAGTTTCAGAGAACGCAGCAGTTTCACGAGAGAACGCAGCAGTTTCACGAGAGAACGCAGCAGTTTCACGAGAGAACGCAGCAGTTTCACGAGAACGAACAGTTTCACGAGAGAACGCAGCAGTTTCACGAGAGAACGCAGCAGTTTCACGAGAACGCAGCAGTTTCACGAGAAACGCAGCAGTTTCACGAGAGAGAACGCAGCAGTTTCACGAGAACGCAGCAGTTTCACGAGAGAACGCAACAGTTTCACGAGAGAACGCAGCAGTTTCAGAGAACGCAGCAGTTTCACGAGAGAACGCAGCAGTTTCACGAGAGAACGCAGCAGTTTCACGAGAGAACGCAGCAGTTTCACGAGAGAACGCAGCAGTTTCACGAGAGAACGCAGCAGTTTTACGAGAGAACGCAGCAGTTTCACGAGAGAACGCAGCAGTTTCACGAGAACGCAGCAGTTTCACGAGAGAACGCAGAGTTTCACGAGAACGCAGCAGTTTCACGAGAGAACGCAGCAGTTTCACGAGAGAACGCGCAGCAGTTTCACGAGAACGCAGCAGTTTCACGAGAGAACGCAGCAGTTTCACGAGAGAACGCAGCAGTTTCACGAGAGAACGCAGCAGTTTCACGAGAGAACGCAACAGTTTTCCGAGAGAACGCAGCAGTTTTCACGAGAGAACGCAGCAGTTTCACGAGAACGCAGCAGTTTCTCGAGAGAACGCAGCAGTTTTACGAGAACGCAGCAGTTTCACGAGAGAACGCAGCAGTTTCACGAGAACGCAGCAGTTTCACGAGAGAACGCAACAGTTTCACGAGAGAACGCAGCAGTTTCACGAGAGAACGCAGCAGTTTCACGAGAAACGCAGCAGTTTCACGAGAACGCAAGAGCAGTTTCACGAGAACGCAGCAGTTTCACGAGAACGCAGCAGTTTCACGAGAGAACGCAGCAGTTTCACGAGAGAACGCAGCAGTTTCACGAGAGAACGCAGCAGTTTCACGAGACAACGCAGTTTCACGAGAGAACGCAGCAGTTTCACGAGAGAACGCAGCAGTTTCACGAGAGAACGCAAGTTTTACGCGCAGCAGTTTCACGAGAGAACGCAGCAGTTTCACGACGAGAGAACGCAGCAGTTTCACGAGAGAACGCAGCAGTTTCACGAGAGAACGCAACAGTTTTCACGAGAAACGCAGCAGTTTCACGAGAACGCAGCAGTTTCACGAGAGAACGCAGCAGTTTCACGAGAGAACGCAGCAGTTTCACGAGAGAACGCAGCAGTTTCACGAGAGAACGCAGCAGTTTCACGAGAGAACGCAGCAGTTTCACGAGAACGCAGCAGTTTCACGAGAGAACGCAACAGTTTCACGAGAGAACGCAGCAGTTTCACGAGAGAACGCAGCAGTTTCACGAGAACGAACAGTTTCACGAGAGAACGCAGCAGTTTCACGAGAAACGCAGCAGTTTCACGAGAGAACGCAGCAGTTTCACGAGAGAACGCAGCAGTTTCACGAGAGAACGCAGCAGTTTTACGAGAGAACGCAGCAGTTTCACGAGAGAACGCAGCAGTTTCACGAGAGAACGCAGCAGTTTCACGAGAGAACGCAGCAGTTTTACGAGAATGCAGCAGTTTCACGAGAGACGCGCAAGCAGCAGTTTCACGAGAACGCAGCAGTTTCACGAGAGAACGCAACAGTTTTACGAGAACGCAACAGTTTCACGAGAGAACGCAGCAGTTTCACGAGAGAACGCAGCAGTTTCACGAGAGAACGCAGCAGTTTTCGCAGCAGTTTCAGAGAGAACAGCAGTTTCACGAGAAACGCAGCAGTTTCACGAGAACGCAGCAGTTTTACGAGAACGCAGCAGTTTCACGAGAACGCAGCAGTTTTACGAACGCAGCAGTTTCATGAGAGAACGCAGCAGTTTCACGAGAACGCAGCAGTTTCACGAGAGAACGCAGCAGTTTCACGAGAGAACGCAGCAGTTTTACGAGAGAACGCAGCAGTTTCACGAGAGAACGCAGCAGTTTCACGAGAAACGCAGCAGTTTCACGAGAGAACGCAGCAGTTTCACGAGAGAACGCAGCAGTTTCACGAGAGAACGCAGCAGTTTCACGAGAGAACGCAGCAGTTTCACGAGAGAACGCAGAGAGAGACGCAGCAGTTTCACGAGAGAACGCAGCAGTTTCACGAGAGAACGCAATGCAGCAGTTTCACGAGAGAACGCAGCAGTTTCACGAGAAACGCAGCAGTTTCACGAGAGAACGCAGCAGTTTCACGAGAGAACGCAGCAGTTTCACGAGAGAACGCAGCAGTTTCACGAGAGAACGCAGCAGTTTTACGAGTTTCAGTTTTACGAGAGAACGCAACAGTTTCACGAGAGAACGAGCAGTTTCACGAGAAACGCAGCAGTTTCACGAGAGAACGCAGCAGTTTCACGAGAACGCAGCAGTTTCACGAGAGAACGCAGCAGTTTCACGAGAGAACGCAGCAGTTTTACGAGAACGAACAGTTTCACGAGAACGCAGCAGCAGTTTCACGAGAGAACGCAACAGTTTCACGAGAGAACGCAGCAGTTTCACGAGAGAACGCAGCAGTTTCACGAGAACGCAGCAGTTTCACGAGAACGCAGCAGTTTCACGAGAGAACGCAGCAGTTTTACGAGAAACGCAGCAGTTTTACGAGAGAACGCAGCAGTTTCACGAGAGAACGCAGCAGTTTCAGAGAACGCAGCAGTTTCACGAGAGAACGCAGCAGTTTCACGAGAGAACGCAGCAGTTTCACGAGAGAACGCAGCAGTTTCGAGAGAACGCAGCAGTTTTACGAGAGACGCAGCAGTTTCACGAGAGAACGCAGCAGTTTCACGAGAGAACGCAGCAGTTTCACGAGAGAACGCAGCAGTTTTACGAGAACGCAACAGTTTCACGAGAGAACGCAGCAGTTTCACGAGAACGCAGCAGTTTTACGAGAGAACGCAGCAGTTTCACGAGAGAACGCAGCAGTTTCACGAGAACGCAGCAGTTTCACGAGAACGCAGCAGTTTCACGAGAGAACGCAGCAGTTTCACGAGAGAACGCAGCAGTTTCACGAGAACGCAGCAGTTTCACGAGAAACGCAGCAGTTTCACGAGAGAACGCAGCAGTTTCACGAGAGAACGCAGCAGTTTCACGAGAGAACGCAGCAGTTTCACGAGAGAACGCAGCAGTTTCACGAGAGAACGCAGCAGTTTCACGAGAGAACGCAGCAGTTTCACGAGAGAACGCAGCAGTTTCACGAGAGAACGCAGCAGTTTTACAGAACGCAGCAGTTTCACGAGAGAAACGCAGCAGTTTCACGAGAGAACGCAGTTTTTACGAGAACGCAGCAGTTTCACGAGAGAACGCAGCAGTTTTACGAGAACGCAGCAGTTTCACGAGAGAACGCAGCAGTTTCACGAGAACGCAGCAGTTTCGAGAGAACGCAGCAGTTTCACGAGAGAACGCAGCAGTTTCACGAGAGCAACGCAGCAGTTTCACGAGAGAACGCAGCAGTTTCACGAGAGAACGCAGCAGTTTCACGAGAGAACGCAGCAGTTTCACGAGAACGCAGCAGTTTCACGAGAGAACGCAGCAGTTTCACGAGAGAACGCAGCAGTTTCACGAGAGAACGCAGCAGTTTCACGAGAGAACGCAGCAGTTTCCACGAGAGAACGCAGCAGTTTCACGAAGAACGCAACAGTTTCACGAGAGAACGCAGCAGTTTCAGAGAACGCAGCAGTTTCACGAGAGAACGCAGCAGTTTCACGAGAGAACGCAGCAGTTTTACGAGAGAACGCAGCAGTTTCACAGAGAACGCAGCAGTTTCACGAGAGAACGCAGCAGTTTCACGAGAGAACGCAGCAGTTTCACGAGAAACGCAGCAGTTTCACGAGAGAACGCAGCAGTTTCACGAGAACGCAGCAGTTTCACGAGAGAACGCAGCAGTTTCACGAGAGAGAACGCAGCAGTTTCACGAGAACGCAGCAGTTTCACGAGAGACGCAGCAGTTTCACGAGAAACGCAGCAGTTTCACGAGAGAACGCAGCAGTTTCACGAGAGAACGCAGCAGTTTCACGAGAGAACGCAGCAGTTTCACGAGAGAACGCAGCAGTTTCACGAGAGAACGCAGCAGTTTCACGAGAGAACGCAGCAGTTTCACGAGAGAACGCAGCAGTTTCACGAGAGAACGCAGCAGTTTCACGAGAGAACGCAGCAGTTTCACGAGAGAACGCAGCAGTTTCACGAGAGAACGCAGCAGTTTCACGAGAGAACGCAGCAGTTTCACGAGAGAACGCAGCAGTTTCACGAGAGAACGCAGCAGTTTCACGAGAGAACGCAGCAGTTTCACGAGAGAAAGCAGCAGTTTCACGAGAGAACGCAGCAGTTTCACGAGAGAACGCAGCAGTTTCACGAGAGAACGCAGCAGTTTCACGAGAGAACGCAGCAGTTTCACGAGAGAACGCAGCAGTTTCACGAGAAACGCAGCAGTTTCACGAGAGAACGCAACAGTTTCACGAGAGAACGCAGCAGTTTCACGAGAGAACGCAGCAGTTTCACGAGAACGCAGCAGTTTCACGAGAGAACGCAGCAGTTTCACGAGAGAACGCAGCAGTTTCACGAGAGAACGCAGCAGTTTCACGAGAGAACGCAGCAGTTTCACGAGAGAACGCAGCAGTTTCACGAGAGAACGCAGCAGTTTCACGAGAGAGAACGCAGCAGTTTCACGAGAGAACGCAGCAGTTTCACGAGAGAACGCAGCAGTTTCACGAGAGAACGCAGCAGTTTCACGAGAGAACGCAGCAGTTTCACGAGAGAACGCAGCAGTTTTACGAGAGAACGCAGCAGTTTTACGAGAGAACGCAGCAGTTTCACGAGAGAACGCAGCAGTTTTACGAGAACGCAGCAGTTTCACGAGAGAACGCAGCAGTTTCACGAGAGAACGCGCAGAACGCAGCAGTTTCACGAGAGAACGCAGCAGTTTCACGAGAGAACGCAGCAGTTTCACGAGAACGCAACAGTTTCACGAGAGAACGCAGCAGTTTCACGAGAGAACGCAGCAGTTTCACGAGAGAACGCAGCAGTTTCACGAGAGAACGCAGCAGTTTCACGAGAGAACGCAGCAGTTTTACGAGAGAACGCAGCAGTTTCACGAGAACGCAACAGTTTCACGCAGAGAATCAGCAGTTTTACGAGAGAACGCAGCAGTTTTACGAGAACGCAGCAGTTTCACGAGAACGCAACAGTTTCACGAGAGCAGTTTTACGAGAGAACGCAGCAGTTTCACGAGAGAACGCAGCAGTTTCACGAGAGAACGCAGCAGTTTCACGAGAGAACGCAGTTTCATAGTTTCGAGAGAACGCAGCAGTTTCACGAGAACGCAGCAGTTTTACGAGAGAACGCAGCAGTTTCACGAGAGAACGCAGCAGTTTCACGAGAGAACGCAGCAGTTTCACGAGAGAACGCAGCAGTTTCACGAGAGAGAACGCAGCAGTTTCACGAGAGAACGCAGCAGTTTCACGAGAGAACGCAGCAGTTTCACGAGAGAACGCAGCAGTTTCACGAGAGAACGCAGCAGTTTCACGAGAGAACGCAGCAGTTTCACGAGAGAACGCAGCAGTTTCACGAGAGAACGCAGCAGTTTCACGAGAGAACGCAGCAGTTTCACGAGAGAGAACGCAGCAGTTTCACGAGAACGCAGCAGTTTCACGAGAGAACGCAGCAGTTTCACGAGAGAACGCAGCAGTTTCACGAGAAACGCAGCAGTTTCACGAGAGAACGCAGCAGTTTCACGAGAGAACGCAGCAGTTTCACGAGAGAACGCAGCAGTTTCACGAGAGAACGCAGCAGTTTCACGAGAGAACGCAGCAGTTTTACGAGAGAACGCAGCAGTTTCACGAGAGAACGCAGCAGTTTCACGAGAAACGCAGCAGTTTTACGAGAGAACGCAGCAGTTTCACGAGAGAACGCAACAGTTTCACGAGAACAGCAGTTTCACGAGAGAACGCAGCAGTTTCACGAGAACGCAGCAGTTTCACGAGAGAACGCAGCAGTTTCACGAGAGAACGCAGCAGTTTCACGAGAGAACGCAGCAGTTTCACGAGAGAACGCAGCAGTTTCACGAGAGAACGCAGCAGTTTCACGAGAGAACGCAGCAGTTTCACGAGAACGCAGCAGTTTCACGAGAACGCAGCAGTTTCACGAGAGAACGCAGCAGTTTCACGAGAACGCAGCAGTTTCACGAGAGAACGCAGCAGTTTCACGAGAGAACGCAGCAGTTTCACGAGAGAACGCAGCAGTTTCACGAGAGAACGCAGCAGTTTCACGAGAACGCAGCAGTTTTACGAGAGAACGCAGCAGTTTCACGAGAGAACGCAGCAGTTTCACGAGAGAACGCAGCAGTTTCACAAGAGAACGCAGCAGTTTCACGAGACAACGCAGCAGTTTTACGAGAGAACGCAGCAGTTTCACGAGAGAACGCAGCAGTTTCACGAGAGAACGCAGCAGTTTCACGAGAGAACGCAGCAGTTTCACGAGAGAACGCAGCAGTTTCACGAGAGAACGCAGCAGTTTCACGAGAGAACGCAGCAGTTTCACGAGAGAACGCAACAGTTTTACGAGAGAAGCAGTTTCACGAGAGAACGCAGCAGTTTCACGAGAGAACGCAGCAGTTTCACGAGAGAACGCAGCAGTTTCACGAGAGAACGCAGCAGTTTCACGAGAGAACGCAGCAGTTTCACGAGAGAACGCAGCAGTTTCACGAGAGAACGCAGCAGTTTCACGAGAGAACGCAACAGTTTCACGAGAGAACGCAGCAGTTTCACGAGAGAACGCAGCAGTTTCACGAGAACGCAGCAGTTTCACGAGAGAACGCAGCAGTTTCACGAGAGAACGCAGCAGTTTCACGAGAGAACGCAGCAGTTTCACGAGAAACGCAGCAGTTTCACGAGAGAACGCAGCAGTTTTACGAGAACGCAGCAGTTTCACGAGAGAACGCAGCAGTTTCACGAGAGAACGCAGCAGTTTCACGAGAGAACGCAGCAGTTTCACGAGAGAACGCAGCAGTTTCACGAGAGAACGCAACAGTTTCACGAGAGAACGCAGCAGTTTCACGAGAGAACGCAGCAGTTTCACGAGAACGCAGCAGTTTCACGAGAGAACGCAGCAGTTTCACGAGAGAACGCAGCAGTTTCACGAGAGAACGCAGCAGTTTCACGAGAGAACGCAGCAGTTTCACGAGAGAACGCAGCAGTTTCACGAGAGAACGCAGCAGTTTCACGAGAGAACGCAGCAGTTTCACGAGAGAACGCAGCAGTTTCACGAGAGAACGCAGCAGTTTCACGAGAGAACGCAGCAGTTTCACGAGAACGCAGCAGTTTCACGAGAGAACGCAGCAGTTTCACGAGAACGCAGCAGTTTCACGAGAGAACGCAACAGTTTCACGAGAGAACGCGCAGCAGTTTTACGAGAGAACGCAGCAGTTTCACGAGAGAAGCGCAGCAGTTTCACGAGAGCAGCAGTTTCACGAGAGAACGCAGCAGTTTCACGAGAGAACGCAGCAGTTTCACGAGAAGAACGCAGCAGTTTCACGAGAAGCGAACGCAGCAGTTTCACGAGAGAACGCAGCAGTTTCACGAGAGAACGCAGCAGTTTCACGAGAGAACGCAGCAGTTTCACGAGAGAACGCAGCAGTTTCACGAGAGAACGCAGCAGTTTCACGAGAGAACGCAGCAGTTTCACGAGAACGCAGCAGTTTCACGAGAACGCAGCAGTTTCACGAGAGAACGCAGCAGTTTCACGAGAGAACGCAGCAGTTTCACGAGAACGCAGCAGTTTCACGAGAGAAACGCAGCAGTTTCACGAGAACGCAGCAGTTTCACGAGAGAACGCAGCAGTTTCACGAGAGAACGCAGCAGTTTCACGAGAGAACGCAGCAGTTTCACGAGAGAACGCAGCAGTTTCACGAGAACGCAGCAGTTTCACGAGAGAACGCAGCAGTTTCACGAGAGAACGCAGCAGTTTCACGAGAGAACGCAGCAGTTTCACGAGAGAACGCAGCAGTTTTACGAGAGAACGCAGCAGTTTCACGAGAAACGCAGCAGTTTCACGAGAGAACGCAGCAGTTTCACGAGAACGCAGCAGTTTCACGAGAGAACGCAGCAGTTTTACGAGAGAACGCAGCAGTTTCACGAGAGAACGCAGCAGTTTCACGAGAGAACGCAGCAGTTTCACGAGAGAACGCAGCAGTTTCACGAGAGAACGCAGCAGTTTCACGAGAGAACGCAGAGTTTCACGACGAGAACGCAGCAGTTTCACGAGAGAACGCAGCAGTTTCACGAGAGAATTTCAGCAACAGTTTCACGAGAGAACGCAGCAGTTTTACGAGAACGCAGCAGTTTCACGAGAGAACGCAGCAGTTTCACGAGAGAACGCAGCAGTTTCACGAGAAACGCAGCAGTTTTACGAGAGAACGCAGCAGTTTCACGAGAGAACGCAGCAGTTTCACGAGAGAGAACGCAGCAGTTTCACGAGAGAACGAGCAGTTTCACGAGAACGCAGCAGTTTCACGAGAGAACGCAGCAGTTTCACGAGAGAACGCAGCAGTTTCACGAGAGAACGCAGCAGTTTCACGAGAGAACGCAGCAGTTTCACGAGAAACGCAGCAGTTTCACGAGAAACGCAGCAGTTTCACGAGAACGCAGCAGTTTCACGAGAAACGCAACAGTTTCACGAGAGAACGCAGCAGTTTCACGAGAGAAACGCAGCAGTTTCACGAGAACGCAGCAGTTTCACGAGAGAAACGCAGCAGTTTTACGAGAGAACGCAGCAGTTTTATGAGAACGCAACAGTTTCACGAGAGAATGCAGCAGTTTTACGAGAACGCAGCAGTTTTACGAGAGAACGCAGCAGTTTCACGAGAGAACGCAGCAGTTTCACGAGAGAACGCAGCAGTTTCACGAGAGAACGCAGCAGTTTCACGAGAGAACGCAGCAGTTTCACGAGAACGCAGCAGTTTCACGGACGAGAACGCAGCAGTTTTACGAGAGAACGCAGCAGTTTCACGAGAGAACGCAGCAGTTTCACGAGAGAAACGCAGCAGTTTCACGAGAGAACGCAGCAGTTTCACGAGAGAACGCAGCAGTTTCACGAGAGAACGCAGCAGTTTCACGAGAGAACGCAGCAGTTTCACGAGAGAACGCAGAGTTTCACGAGAGAACGCAGCAGTTTCACGAGAACGCAGCAGTTTTACGAGAGAACGCAGCAGTTTCACGAGAGAACGCAGCAGTTTCACGAGAGAACGCAGCAGTTTCACGAGAGAACGCAGCAGTTTCACGAGAACGCAGCAGTTTTCGAGAGAACGCAGCAGTTTCACGAGAGAACGCAGCAGTTTTACGAGAGCAGCAGTTTTCACGAGAGAATGCAGCAGTTTTACGAGAACGCAGCAGTTTTACAAGAGAACGCAGCAGTTTCACGAGAACGCAGCAGTTTCACGAGAGAACGCGCAGCAGTTTTACGAGAAACGCAGCAGTTTCACGAGAGAACGCAGCAGTTTCACGAGAACGCAGCAGTTTTACGAGAGAGCGCAGCAGTTTTACGAGAGAACGCAGCAGTTTCACGAGAGCAGCAGTTTCACGCAGAACGCAGCAGTTTCACGAGAGAACGCAACAGTTTCACGAGAGAACGCAACAGTTTCATGAGAGAACGCAGCAGTTTCACGAGAACGCAGCAGTTTCACGAGAGAACGCAGCAGTTTCACGAGAGAACGCAGCAGTTTCACGAGAGAACGCAACAGCAGTTTCACGAGAGAACGCAGCAGTTTTACGAGAACGCAGCAGTTTCACGAGAGAACGCAGCAGTTTTCACGAGAACGCAGCAGTTTCACGAGAGAACGCAGCAGTTTCACGAGAGAACGCAGCAGTTTCACGAGAAACGCAGCAGTTTCACGAGAGAACGCAGCAGTTTCACGAGAGAACGCAGCAGTTTCACGAGAGAACGCAGCAGTTTCACGAGAACGCAGCAGTTTCACGAGAGAACGCAGCAGTTTCACGAGAACGCAGCAGTTTCACGAGAACGCAGCAGCAGTTTCACGAGAGAACGCAGCAGTTTCACGAGAGAACGCAGCAGTTTCACGAGAGAACGCAGCAGTTTCACGAGAGCAAGTTTCACGAGCAGTTTCACGAGAGAACGCAGCAGTTTCACGAGAGAGAACGCAGCAGTTTCACGAGAGCAGCAGTTTCACGAGAGCAGCAGTTTCACGAGAGAACGCAGCAGTTTCACGAGAGAACGCAGCAGTTTCACGAGAGAACGCAGCAGTTTCACGAGAGAAACGCAGCAGTTTCACGAGAGAACGCAGCAGAGAGCAGTTTTATGAGAACGCAGCAGTTTCACGAGAGAACGCAGCAGTTTCACGAGAACGCAGCAGTTTCACGAGAGAACGCAGCAGTTTCACGAGAGAACGCAGCAGTTTCACGAGAACGCACGCAGCAGTTTTACGAGAGAACGCAGCAGTTTCACGAGAGAACGCAGCAGTTTCACGAGAAACGCAGCAGTTTTACGAGAGAACGCAGCAGTTTCACGAGAGAACGCAGCAGTTTCACGAGAGAACGCAGCAGTTTTACGAGAGAACGCAGCAGTTTCACGAGAGAACGCAGCAGTTTCACGAGAACGCAGCAGTTTTACGAGAGAACGCAGCAGTTTTACGAGAGAACGCAACAGTTTCACGAGAACGCAGCAGTTTCACGAGAACGCAGCAGTTTCACGAGAGAACGCAGCAGTTTCACGAGAGAGAACGCAGCAGTTTCACGAGAGAACGCAGCAGTTTCACGAGAGAACGCAGCAGTTTCACGAGAGAACGCAGCAGTTTCACGAGAGAACGCGCGCAGTTTCACGAGAGAACGCAGCAGTTTCACGAGAACGCAACAGTTTCACGAGAAACGCAAGCAGTTTCACGAGAGAACGCAGCAGTTTCACGAGAGAACGCAGCAGTTTCACGAGAGAACGCAGCAGTTTCACGAGAGAACGCAGCAGTTTTATGAGAACGCAACAGTTTCACGAGAGAATGCAGCAGTTTTACGAGAACGCAGCAGTTTTACGAGAGAACGCAGCAGTTTCACGAGAGAACGCAACAGTTTCACGAGAGAACGCAGCAGTTTCACGAGAGAACGCAGCAGTTTCACGAGAGAACGCAACAGTTTCACGAGAGAACGCAGCAGTTTTACGAGAGAACGCAGCAGTTTTATGAGAACGCAACAGTTTCACGAGAGAATGCAGCAGTTTCACGAGAGAACGCAGCAGTTTTATGAGAACGCAACAGTTTCACGAGAGAATGCAGCAGTTTTACGAGAACGCAGCAGTTTTACGAGAGAGACGCGCACAGTTTCACGAGAGAACGCAGCAGTTTCACGAGAGAACGCAGCAGTTTCACGAGAGAACGCAGCAGTTTCACGAGAGAACGCAGCAGTTTCACGAGAGAACGCAGCAGTTTCACGAGAACGCAGCAGTTTTACGAGAACGCAACAGTTTCACGAGAGAACGCAGCAGTTTCACGAGAGAACGCAGCAGTTTCACGAGAGAACGCAGCAGTTTCACGAGAGAACGCAGCAGTTTCACGAGAGAACGCGCAGCAGTTTCACGAGAGAACGCAGCAGTTTCACGAGAGAACGCAGCAGTTTCACGAGAGAACGCAGCAGTTTCACGAGAGAACGCAGCAGTTTCACGAGAGAACGCAGCAGTTTCATGCGAGAGAACGCAGCAGTTTCACGAGAAACGCAGCAGTTTTACGAGAGAACGCAGCAGTTTCACGAGAGAACGCAGCAGTTTCACGAGAGAACGCAGCAGTTTTATGAGAACGCAACAGTTTCACGAGAGAATGCAGCAGTTTCACGAGAGAACGCAGCAGTTTTACGAGAGAACGCAGCAGTTTCACGAGAGAACGCAGCAGTTTCACGAGAGAACGCAGCAGTTTCACGAGAAACGCAGCAGTTTCAGAGAGAACGCAGCAGTTTCACGAGAGAACGCAGCAGTTTCACGAGAGAACGCAACAGTTTCATAAGAGAACGCAACAGTTTTACGAGAACGCAACAGTTTCACGAGAGAACGCAGCAGTTTTACGAGAACGCAGTTTTTCACGAGAAGAACGCAACAGTTTCACGAGAGAACGCAGCAGTTTCACGAGAACGCAGCAGTTTCACGAGAGAACGCAGCAGTTTCACGAGAGAACGCAGCAGTTTCACGAGAGAACGCAGCAGTTTCACGAGAGAACGCAACAGTTTCACGAGAGACGAGCAGTTTTTACGAGAAACGCAGCAGTTTCACGAGAAGCGCAGCAGTTTCACGAGAGAACGCAGCAGTTTCACGAGAGAACGCAGCAGTTTCACGAGAACGCAGCAGTTTCACGAGAGAACGCAGCAGTTTTACGAGAACGCAGCAGTTTTACGAGAGAACGCAGCAGTTTTACGAGAACGCAGCAGTTTTACGAGAGAACGCAGCAGTTTCACGAGAGAACGCAGCAGTTTTACGAGAACGCAGCAGTTTCACGAGAGAACGCAGCAGTTTCACGAGAGAACGCAGCAGTTTCACGAGAACGCAGCAGTTTTACGAGAGAACGCAGCAGTTTCACGAGAGAACGCAGCAGTTTTACGAGAGAACGCAGCAGTTTTACGAGAGAACGCAGCAGTTTCACGAGAGAACGCAGCAGTTTCACGAGAGAACGCAGCAGTTTCACGAGAGAACGCAGCAGTTTCACGAGAGAACGCAGCAGTTTCACGAGAGAACGCAGCAGTTTCACAAGAGAACGCAGCAGTTTCACGAGAGAAACGCAGCAGTTTCACGAGAGAACGCAGCAGTTTCACGAGAACGCAGCAGTTTCACGAGAACGCAGCAGCAGTTTCACGAGAGAACGCAGCAGTTTCACGAGAGAACGCAGCAGTTTCACGAGAGAACGCAACAGTTTCACGAGAGAACGCAACAGTTTTACGAGAACGCAGCAGTTTTACGAGAGAACACAGCAGTTTCACGAGAGAACGCAGCAGTTTTACGAGAAAACGCAGCAGTTTCACGAGAGAACGCAGCAGTTTCACGAGAGAACGCAGCAGTTTCACGAGAACGCAACAGTTTTACGAGAGAACGCAGCAGTTTCACGAGAGAACGCAGCAGTTTCACGAGAACGCAGCAGTTTCACGAGAACGCAGCAGTTTCACGAGAGAACGCAGCAGTTTCACGAGAGAACGCAGCAGTTTTACGAGAGAACGCAGCAGTTTCACGAGAGAACGCAGCAGTTTCACGAGAAACGCAGCAGTTTCACGAGAGAACGCAGCAGTTTCACGAGAACGCAGCAGTTTCACGAGAGAACGCAGCAGTTTCACGAGAGAACGCAGCAGTTTCACGCGAGAGAACGCAGCAGTTTCACGAGAGAACGCAGCAGTTTCACGAGAACGCAGCAGTTTCACGAGAGAACGCAGCAGTTTCACGAGAGAACGCAGCAGTTTTACGAGAAAACGCAGCAGTTTCACGAGAGAACGCAGCAGTTTCACGAGAGAACGCAGCAGTTTCACGAGAGAAACGCAGCAGTTTCACGAGAGAAGCGCAGCAGTTTCACGAGAGAACGCAGCAGTTTCACGAGAGAACGCAGCAGTTTCACGAGAGAACGCAACAGTTTCACGAGAGAACGCAGCAGTTTTACGAGAGAACGCAGCAGTTTTATGAGAACGCAACAGTTTCACGAGAGAATGCAGCAGTTTTACGAGAACGCAGCAGTTTCACGAGAGAACGCAGCAGTTTCACGAGAGAACGCAGCAGTTTTACGAGAGAACGCAGCAGTTTTACGAGAACGCAGCAGTTTCACGAGAACGCAGCAGTTTCACGAGAGAACGCAGCAGTTTTACGAGAGAACGCAGCAGTTTCACGAGAGAACGCAGCAGTTTCACGAGAGAACGCAGCAGTTTTATGAGAACGCAACAGTTTCACGAGAGAATGCAGCAGTTTTACGAGAACGCAGCAGTTTCACGAGAGAACGCAGCAGTTTCACGAGAGAACGCAGCAGTTTCACGAGAACGCAGCAGTTTCACGAGAGAACGCAGCAGTTTCACGAGAGAACGCAGCAGTTTTACGAGAGAACGCAGCAGTTTCACGAGAGAACGCAGCAGTTTCACGAGAGAACGCAGCAGTTTTACGAGAGAACGCAGCAGTTTCACGAGAACGCAACAGTTTCACGAGAGAACGCAGCAGTTTCACGAGAGAACGCAGCAGTTTCACGAGAACGCAGCAGTTTCACGAGAGAATGCAGCAGTTTCACGAGAGAACGCAGCAGTTTTACGAGAGAACGCAGCAGTTTCACGAGAGAACGCAGCAGTTTCACGAGAGAACGCAGCAGTTTTACGAGAACGCAACAGTTTTACGAGAAATGCAGCAGTTTCACGAGAAACGCAGCAGTTTTACGAGAACGCAGCAGTTTCACGAGAACGCAGCAGTTTCACGAGAGAAACGCAACAGTTTCACGAGAGAACGCAGCAGTTTCACGAGAGAACGCAGCAGTTTCACGAGAGAACGCAGCAGTTTCACGAGAGAACGCAGCAGTTTCACGAGAGAACGCAGCAGTTTCACGAGAGAACGCAGCAGTTTCACGAGAGAACGCAGCAGTTTCACGAGAACGCAGCAGTTTCACGAGAACGCAGCAGTTTCACGAGAGAACGCAGCAGTTTCACGAGAGAACGCAGCAGCAGTTTCACGAGAACGCAGCAGTTTCACGAGAGAACGCATGCAGCAGTTTCACGAGAGAACGCAGCAGTTTCACGAGAGAACGCAGCAGTTTCACGAGAGAACGCAGCAGTTTCACGAGAGAACGCAGCAGTTTCACGAGAGAACGCAGCAGTTTCACGAGAGAACGCAGCAGTTTCACGAGAGAACGCAGCAGTTTCACGAGAACGCAGCAGTTTCACGAGAGAACGCAGCAGTTTCACGAGAACGCAGCAGTTTCACGAGAGAACGCAGCAGTTTCACGAGAGAACGCAGCAGTTTCACGAGAGAACGCAGCAGTTTCACGAGAGAACGCAGCAGTTTCACGAGAGAACGCAGCAGTTTCACGAGAGAACGCAGCAGTTTTACGAGAATGCAGCAGTTTCACGAGAGAACGCAGCAGTTTCACGAGAGAACGCAGCAGTTTCACGAGAGAACGCAACAGTTTCACGAGAGAACGCAGCAGTTTCACGAGAGAACGCAGCAGTTTCACGAGAGAACGCAGCAGTTTCACGAGAGAACGCAGCAGTTTCACGAGAGAACGCAACAGTTTCACGAGAGAACGCAGCAGTTTCACGAGAGAACGCAGCAGTTTCACGAGAGAACGCAGCAGTTTCACGAGAGAACGCAGCAGTTTCACGAGAGAACGCAGCAGTTTCACGAGAGAACGCAGCAGTTTCACGAGAGAACGCAGCAGTTTTCACGAGAAACGCAGCAGTTTCACGAGAGAACGCAGCAGTTTCACGAGAGAACGCAACAGTTTCACGAGAGAACGCAGCAGTTTCACGAGAGAACGCAGCAGTTTTATGAGAACGCAGCAGTTTCACGAGAGAACGCAGCAGTTTCACGAGAGAACGCAGCAGTTTTACGAGAACGCAACAGTTTCACGAGAGAATGCAGCAGTTTTACGAGAGAGAGAGAACGCAGCAGTTTTATGAGAACGCAACAGTTTCACGAGAGAATGCAGCAGTTTCACGAGAGAACGCAGCAGTTTCACGAGAGAACGCAGCAGTTTCACGAGAGAACGCAGCAGTTTCACGAGAGAACGCAGCAGTTTTATGAGAGAACGCAGCAGTTTCACGAGACAACGCAGCAGTTTCACGAGAGAGCGCGCAGCAGTTTCACGAGAGAACGCAGCAGTTTTACGAGAACGCAGCAGTTTCACGAGAGAATGCAGCAGTTTCACGAGAGAATGCAGCAGTTTTACGAGAGAACGCAGCAGTTTTATGAGAACGCAACAGTTTCACGAGAGAACGCAGCAGTTTCACGAGAGAACGCAGCAGTTTCACGAGAGAATGCAGCAGTTTCACGAGAGAACGCAGCAGTTTCACGAGAGAACGCAGCAGTTTTACGAGAGAACGCAGCAGTTTTATGAGAACCGCAACAGTTTCACGAGAGAATGCAGCAGTTTCACGAGAGAACGCAGCAGTTTTATGAGAACGCAGCAGTTTCACGAGAGAATGCAGCAGTTTCACGAGAGAACGCAGCAGTTTCACGAGAGAACGCAGCAGTTTCACGAGAGAACGCAGCAGTTTCACGAGAGAACGCAGCAGTTTCACGAGAGAACGCAACAGTTTCATAAGAGAACGCAACAGTTTCACGAGAGAACGCAACAGTTTCACGAGAGAACGCAGTAGTTTTACCATAACGCAAGTTTTACGAGAAAACGCAACAGTTTCACGAGAGAACGCAACAGTTTCACGAGAGAACGCAGCAGTTTCACGAGAGAACGCAGCAGTTTCACGAGAGAACGCAACAGTTTCACGAGAGAACGCAGCAGTTTTACGAGAACGCAGCAGTTTCACGAGAGAACGCAACAGTTTCACGAGAGAACGCAGCAGTTTCACGAGAATGCAGCAGTTTCACGAGAGAACGCAGCAGTTTCACGAGAGAACGCAGCAGTTTTACGAGAGAACGCAGCAGTTTTACGAGAACGCAGCAGTTTCACGAGAGAACGCAGCAGTTTTACGAGAACGCAGCAGTTTCACGAGAACGCAGCAGTTTCACGAGAAACGCAGCAGTTTCACGAGAGAACGCAACAGTTTCACAAGAGAATGCAACAGTTTTACGAGAACGCAACAGTTTTACGAGAGAACACAGTAGTTTTACCATAACGCAAGTTTTACGAGAAAACGCAACAGTTTCACAAGAGAACGCAACAGTTTCACGAGAGAACGCAGCAGTTTCACGAGAGAACGCAACAGTTTTACGCGAGAACGCAGCAGTTTCACGAGAGAACGCAGCAGTTTCACGAGAACGCAGCAGTTTCACGAGAACGCAGCAGTTTCACGAGAACGCAGCAGTTTCACGAGAGAACGCAGCAGTTTCACGAGAGAACGCAGCAGTTTCACGCGAGAACGCAGCAGTTTCTGAGAGAACGCAACAGTTTCACGAGAGAACGCAGCAGTTTCACGAGAGAACGCAGCAGTTTCACGAGAACGCAGCAGTTTTACGCGAGAACGCAGCAGTTTATGAGAGAACGCAGCAGTTTCACGAGAGAACGCAACAGTTTTATGAGAACGCAGCAGTTTTACGAGAGAGAACGCAGCAGTTTCACGAGAGAACGCAGCAGTTTCACGAGAGAACGCAGCAGTTTCACGAGAGAACGCAGCAGTTTCACGAGAGAACGCAGCAACAGTTTCACGAGAGAACGCAGCAGTTTCACGAGAGAACGCAGCAGTTTCACGAGAGAACGCAGCAGTTTCACGAGAGAACGCAACAGTTTCACGAGAGAACGCAGCAGTTTTACGAGAACGCAACAGTTTCACGAGAGAACGCAGCAGTTTCACGAGAGAACGCAGCAGTTTTATGAGAACGCAACAGTTTCACGAGAGAACGCAGCAGTTTCACGAGAGAACGCAGCAGTTTCACGAGAACGCAGCAGTTTCACGAGAACGCAGCAGTTTCACGAGAGAACGCAGCAGTTTCACGAGAGAACGCAGCAGTTTCACGAGAGAATGCAGCAGTTTCACGAGAGACGCAGCAGTTTCACGAGAGAGAGCAGCAGTTTCACGAGAGAACGCAGCAGTTTCACGAGAGAACGCAGCAGTTTCAGAGAACGCAGCAGTTTCAGAGAACGCACGTTTCACGAGAACGCAGCAGTTTCACGAGAGAAACGCAGCAGTTTCACGAGAGAACGCAACAGTTTCACGAGAGAGAAGAGCAACAGTTTTTTACGAGAACGCAACAGTTTCAAGAGAGAACGCAGCAGTTTCACGAGAACGCAGCAGTTTCACGAGAATGCAGCAGTTTCACGAGAGAACGCAGCAGTTTCACGAGAGAACGCAGCAGCAGTTTCACGAGAGAACGCAGCAGTTTTACGAGAACGCAGCAGTTTCTCGAGAGAACGCAGCAGTTTCACGAGAGAACGCAGCAGTTTCACGAGAGAACGCAGCAGTTTCACGAGAGAACGCAGCAGTTTCACAAGAGAATGCAACAGTTTTACGAGAACGCAGCAGTTTTACGAGAGAAGTTTTACAGCGCAGTTTTACGAGAGAACGCAGCAGTTTCACGAGAGAACGCAACAGTTTCACGAGAGAACGCAGCAGTTTCACGAGAGAACGCAGCAGTTTCACGAGAGAACGCAACAGTTTCACGAGAGAACGCAGCAGTTTCACGAGAGAACGCAGCAGTTTCACGAGAAGAGCAGCAGTTTCACGAGAAACGCAGCAGTTTCACGAGAAACGCAGCAGTTTCACGAGAGAACGCAGCAGTTTCACGAGAGAACGCAGCAGTTTCACGAGAACGCAGCAGTTTCATGAGAGAACGCAGCAGTTTCACGAGAGAACGCAGCAGTTTCACGAGAGAACGCAGCAGTTTCACGAGAGAACGCAGCAGTTTCACGAGAACGCAGCAGTTTCACGAGAGAACGCAGCAGTTTCACGAGAACGCAACAGTTTCACGAGCAGCAGTTTTCACGAGAAACGCAACAGTTTCACGAGAGAACGCAGCAGTTTCACGAGAGAACGCAACAGTTTCACGAGAGAACGCAGCAGTTTCACGAGAGAACGCAGCAGTTTCACGAGAGAACGCAACAGTTTCACGAGAGAACGCAACAGTTTCACGAGAACGCGCGCAGTTTCACGAGAACGCAGCAGTTTCACGAGAGAACGCAGCAGTTTCACGAGAGAACGCAGCAGTTTTATGAGAACGCAACAGTTTCACGAGAGAATGCAGCAGTTTTACGAGAGAACGCAGCAGTTTTATGAGAACGCAACAGTTTCACGAGAGAATGCAGCAGTTTCACGAGAACGCAGCAGTTTCACGCAGCGCAGCAGTTTCACGAGAACGCAGCAGTTTCACGAGAACGCAACAGTTTCACGAGAGAACGCAGCAGTTTCACGAGAACGCAGCAGTTTCACGAGAACGCAGCAGTTTCACGAGAAACGCAGCAGTTTCACGAGAAACGCAGCAGTTTCACGAGAGAACGCAGCAGTTTCACGAGAGAGCGCAGCAGTTTCACGAGAACGCAGCAGTTTTACGAGAACGCAGCAGTTTCACGAGAACGCAGCAGTTTCACGCGAGAACGCAGCAGTTTTACGAGAGAACGCAGCAGTTTTACGAGAGAACGCAGCAGTTTCACGAGAGAACGCAGCAGTTTTACGAGAACGCAGCAGTTTCACGAGAGAACGCAGCAGTTTCACGAGAACGCAGCAGTTTCACGAGAGAACGCAGCAGTTTCGAACGCAGCAGTTTCACGAGAGAACGCAGCAGTTTCACGAGAGAACGCAGCAGTTTCACGAGAGAACGCAGCAGTTTCACGAGAGAACGCAGCAGTTTCACGAGAGAACGCAGCAGTTTCACGAGAGAACGCAGCAGTTTCACGAGAGAACGCAGCAGTTTCACGAGAGAAACGCAGCAGTTTCACGAGAACGCAACAGTTTCACGAGAGAACGCAGCAGTTTCACGAGAGAACGCAGCAGTTTCACGAGAGAACGCAGCAGTTTCACGAGAACGCAGCAGTTTCACGAGAGAACGCAGCAGTTTCACGAGAGAACGCAGCAGTTTCACGAGAGAACGCAGCAGTTTCACGAGAGAACGCAGCAGTTTCACGAGAGAACGCAGCAGTTTCACGAGAGAACGCAGCAGTTTCACGAGAGAACGCAGCAGTTTCACGAGAGAACGCAGCAGTTTCACGAGAGAACGCAGCAGTTTCACGAGAGAACGCAGCAGTTTCACGAGAGAACGCAGCAGTTTCACGAGAGCAGTTTCACGAGAACAGCAGTTTCACGAGAGAACGCAGCAGTTTCACGAGAGAACGCAGCAGTTTCACGAGAGAACGCAGCAGTTTCACGAGAGAACGCAGAGTTTCACGCAGCAGTTTCACGAGAGAACGCAGCAGTTTCACGAGAGAACGCAGCAGTTTCACGAGAGAACGCAGCAGTTTTACGAGAGAACGCAGCAGTTTTACGAGAGAACGCAGCAGTTTCACGAGAGAAGCAGTTTCACGAGAGAGCGCAGCAGTTTCACGAGAGAATGCAGCAGTTTCACGAGAGAACGCAGCAGTTTCACGAGAGAACGCAGTTTTTTCGAGCAGTTTCGAGAGAACGCAACAGTTTCAGAGAGACGCAGCAGAACGAGAGCGCAGTTTTCGCGAGAGAACGCAGCAGTTTCACGAGAATGCAGCAGTTTCACGTTTCACGAGAGAACGCAGCAGTTTCACGAGAGAGCACGAGAGCAGCAGTTTCACGAGAGAACGCAGCAGTTTCAGAACGCGAGTTTCACGAGAGAGAACAGCAGTTTCACGAGAGAACGCAGCAGTTTTACGAGAGAACGCAGCAGTTTTAGAGAGCGAGAAGTTTCAGTAGTTTTCACGAGAAACGCAGCAGTTTCACGAGAGAGAACGCAGCAGTTTCACGAGAGAACGCAGCAGTTTCACGAGAGAACGCAGCAGTTTCGTTTCACGCAGAGTTTCGCAGCAGTTTTTCACGAGAGAACGCAGCAGTTTTACGCGAGAACGCAGCAGTTTCACGAGAGAGTTTCACGAGAACGCAGCAGTTTCACGAGAGAACGCAGCAGTTTCACGAGAGAACGCAGCAGTTTCACGAGAGAACGCAGCAGTTTCACGAGAGAACGCAGCAGTTTCACGAGAGAACGCAGCAGTTTTACGAGAGAACGCAGCAGTTTCACGAGAGAACGCAGCAGTTTCACGAGAGAACGCAGCAGTTTCACGAGAGAACGCAGCAGTTTCACGAGAGAACGCAGCAGTTTCACGAGAGAACGCAGCAGTTTCACGAGAGAATGCAACAGTTTTACGAGAACGCAACAGTTTTACGAGAGAACACAGTAGTTTTACGAGAACGCAGCAGTTTCACGAGAACGCAGCAGTTTCACGAGAACGCAGCAGTTTCACGAGAACGCAGCAGTTTCACGAGAGAGAACGCAACAGTTTCACGAGAGAACGCAGCAGTTTTACGAGAGAACGCAGCAGTTTCACGAGAGAACGCAGCAGTTTCACGAGAGAACGCAGCAGTTTCACGAGAGAACGCAGCAGTTTCACGAGAGAAGCGCAGCAGTTTTACACGAGAGAACGCAGCAGTTTCACGAGAGAACGCAGTTTCACGAGAGAACGCAACAGTTTCACGAGAGAAGCGCAACAGTTTCACGAGAGAACGCAGCAGTTTCACGAGAAACGCAGCAGTTTCACGAGAGAACGCAGCAGTTTCACGAGAGAACGCAGCAGTTTCACGAGAACGCGCAGCAGTTTCACAAGAGAACGCAAGCAGTTTCACGAGAGCAAGTTTCGCAGCAGTTTCACGAGAGAACGCAAGCAGTTTCACGAGAGAAGCGCAGCAGTTTCACGAGAGAACGCAGCAGTTTCACGAGAGAACGCAGCAGTTTCACGAGAAGCGCAGCAGTTTCACGAGAACGCAGCAGTTTCACGAGAAACGCAGCAGTTTCACGAGAGAACGCAGCAGTTTCACGAGAGAATGCAGCAGTTTTCACGAGAGAGAGCAGTTTTACGAGAGAGCGCAGCAGTTTCACGAGAGAACGCAGCAGTTTCACGAGAGAACGCAGCAGTTTTCACGAGAGAACAGCAGTTTCACGAGAGAACGCAGCAGTTTCACGAGAGAGCGCAGCAGTTTCACGAGAGAACGCAGCAGTTTCACGAGAGAGAACAGCAGTTTCGAGAGAACGCAGCAGTTTCACGAGAGAACGCAGCAGTTTCACGAGAGAACGCAGCAGTTTCACGAGAGAACGCAGCAGTTTCACGAGAGAACGCAGCAGTTTCACGAGAGAACGCAGCAGTTTCACGAGAGAACGAGAAGAACGCAGCAGTTTCACGAGAGAACGCAGCAGTTTTACGAGAGAACGCAGCAGTTTCACGAGAGAGCAGCAGCAGTTTCACGAGAGAACGCAGCAGTTTCACGAGAGAACGCAGCAGTTTTACGCGAGAGAACGCAGCAGTTTCACGAGAGAACGCAGCAGTTTCACGAGAGAAGTTTCACGAGCAGCAGTTTACGACGAGAACGCAGCAGTTTCACGAGAGCGCAGCAGTTTCACGAGAACGCAGCAGTTTCACGAGAGACGCAGCAGTTTCACGAGAGAACGCAGCAGTTTCACGAGAGAACGCAGCAGTTTCACGAGAACGCAGCAGTTTCACGAGAGAATGCAGCAGTTTCACGAGAACGCAGCAGTTTCACGAGAGAACGCAGCAGTTTCACGAGAGAACGCAGCAGTTTCACGAGAGAACGCAGCAGTTTCACGAGAACGCACAGTTTCACGAAGAGAACGCAGTTTCACGAGAGAACGCAGCAGTTTCACGAGAGAACGCAGCAGTTTCACGAGAGCAGCAGTTTCAACAGTTTCACGACGAGAACGCAGCAGTTTCACGAGAGAACGCAGCAGTTTCACGAGAGAACGCAGCAGTTTCACGAGAGAACGCAGCAGTTTTACGAGAATGCAGCAGTTTTACGAGAGAACGCAGCAGTTTTATGAGAACGCAACAGTTTCACGAGAGAACGCAGCAGTTTCACGAGAACGCGCAGCAGTTTCACGAGAGAACGCGCAGCAGTTTTACGCGAGAACGCAGCAGTTTCACGAGAACGCAGCAGTTTCGCAGCGCAGTTTCACGAGAGAAGCGCAGCAGTTTCACGAGAGAACGCAGCAGTTTCACGAGAGAGCACGCGCAGCAGTTTCACGAGAACGCAGCAGTTTCACGAGAGAACGCAGCAGTTTCACGAGAGAGAAGTTTCACGAGAGCAGCAGTTTCACGAGAGACGCAGCAGTTTCACGAGAGAACGCAGCAGTTTCAGAGAGAGAACGCAACAGTTTCACGAGAACGCAGCAGTTTCACGAGAGAACGCAGCAGTTTCACGAGAAACGCAGCAGTTTCACGAGAGAACGCAGCAGTTTCACGAGAGAACGCAGCAGTTTCACGAGAGAACGCAGCAGTTTCACGAAGAGAACGCAGCAGTTTTACGCGAGAACGCAGCAGTTTATGAGAGAACGCAGCAGTTTCACAAGAGAACGCAACAGTTTTATGAGAACGCAGCAGTTTTACGAGAAAACGCAACAGTTTCACGAGAGAACGCAGCAATTTCACGAGAGAACGCAGCAGTTTCACGAGAGAGCAGTTTCACGAGAAGCAGCAGTTTACGAGAGAACAGCAGTTTCACGAGAGAACGCAGCAGTTTCACGAGAGCGCGCAGCAGTTTCACGCGAGCGCAGCAGTTTCACGAGAGAACGCAGCAGTTTCACGAGAGAACGCAGCAGTTTCACGAGAAACGCAGCAGTTTCACGAGAGAAACGCAGCAGTTTCACGAGAGAGCGCAGCAGTTTCACGAGAACGCAGCAGTTCATGAGAGAACGCAGCAGTTTTACGAGAACGCAGCAGTTTCACGAGAGAACGCAGCAGTTTCACGCAGTTTCAGCAGTTTCACGAAACGCAGCAGTTTCACGAGAGAACGCAGCAGTTTCACGAGAGAACGCAGCAGTTTCACGAGAGAGTTTCACGAGAGAACGCAGCAGTTTCACGAGAGAAGCGCGCAGTTTTACGCGAACGCAGTTTCACGAGAGAACGCAGCAGTTTCACGAGAGAAGTTTCGCAACAGTTTCACGAGAACGCAACAGTTTATGAGAGAACGCAACAGTTTCACGAGAGAACGCAGCAGTTTCACGAGAGAACGCAGCAGTTTCACGAGAGAACGCAACAGTTTTACGAGAACGCAGCAGTTTCACGAGAGAACGCAGCAGTTTCACGAGAGAACGCAGCAGTTTCACGAGAGAACGCAGCAGTTTCACGAGAGAACGCAGCAGTTTCACGAGAGAACGCAGCAGTTTCACGAGAGAACGCACGAGAACGCAGCAGTTTCACGAGAGAACGCAACAGTTTCACGAGAGAGCGCAACAGTTTTGCAGAGAACGCAACAGTTTCACGAGAGAGCAACAGTTTCACGAGAACGCAAGCGCAGCAGTTTCACGAGAGAACGCAGCAGTTTCACGAGAGAGCGCAACAGTTTCACGAGAGAACGCAGCAGTTTCACGAGAGAACGCAGCACAGTTTCACGAGAACGCAGCAGTTTCACGAGAGAACGCAGCAGTTTCACGAGAGAACGCAGCAGTTTCAGAGAACGCAGCAGTTTCACGAGAGAACGCAGCAGTTTCACGAGAGAACGCAGCAGTTTCACGAGAGAACGCAGCAGTTTCACGAGAGCGCAGCAGTTTCACGAGAGAACGCAGCAGTTTCACGAGAGAACGCAGCAGTTTCACGAGAACGCAGCAGTTTCATGAGAGAACGCAGCAGTTTCACGAGAGAACGCAGCAGTTTCACGAGAGAACGCAGCAGTTTCATGAGAGAAGCAGCACAGTTTCGCGAGTTTCACGCAGCGCGGCAGTTTCACGAGAGCGCAGCAGTTTCACGCAGAGTTTCACGAGAGCGCAGCAGTTTCACGCAGAGAACGCAGCAGTTTTAGAGAACGCGAGCAGAGAGAACGCAGCAGTTTCACGAGAGAGCGCAGCAGTTTCACGCGAGAGAACGCAGCAGTTTTTCACGAGAGAACAGCGCAGCAGTTTCACGAGAGAACGCAGCAGTTTCACGAGAGAACGCAGCAGTTTCACGAGAGAACGCAGCAGTTTCAAGAGAGAACGCAGCAGTTTCACGAGAGAACGCAGCAGTTTCACGAGAGAACGCAGCAGTTTCACGAGAGAACGCAGCAGTTTCACGAGAGAATGCAACAGTTTCACGAGAGAACGCAGCAGTTTCACGAGAGAACGCAACAGTTTCACGAGAGAACGCAGCAGTTTACGAGAGAACGCAACAGTTCTGTAGGAGAACGCAAATGTTTGACTATTTTCGATCACCATGTCCCTTTAGGGGCTCTGTATGGCTCTGTATGATTCCATGGTACATTTCTTCTCCATGTATGGTTTCACATCTCTATTGAGTTTCTCTCTGGTGTCTCTGTGTGTTTGTTTGCAGCTTCCTGCTGATCTTCAGGAGCGAGTGAGTTCTCACA
>CM031959.1:43418908-43438908 GCA_018749465.1 Paracanthobrama guichenoti | reverse complement strand
ACACACTCACGCGCACACACACACACACTCACTCACACACTCATGCTGCATAAGTGCATTTGATTACCTGAAAATACACTTCTCTTCTAAGTATAGTCACTATGTAACAGACACAGGTTAACTGAGCAGCATTAAAACGTGCAACAAGTTTCACTACCAAATTATAACATCTAATTAATTTAACTGGCACTGGAAAGAGCTCTTGAGTGGCCGAGATCACAGGTGTGGGTATTAGGACAATCTACTGTTAAAACTATATTAGAAAACATGTTTAGTTTGAGAGAAAAGAGAAAATGAAGCAACAGCCGGAACAAACTGTGTGCTTCACTGTAGAAGCTCCTGCAGAGAAAATTAACATCCAGAGAAATGATTTAACGTTCGGGTCATGAGATTAAAGCTGAGGTGATGCCAGTGTATCGACATGCATGATGGGAACAACTGAATCAAAGGGTCTGCCAAATGCATTGATGTGAATGTCATGGGAATGAAAGGAAGATCCTCACGGATGAAGCCGCAGTGGCTTGTTTAGATGCCGGTGTTTGTCTGTTCTACCTCACAATCTGACCGACAGCATTAGTTTCCACATATAGTGCTGTATTTTTCTTTACTAAATAAATCTGAACGATGGACTCATTTTGATGTCATTTCTCGAGTAAGATTAATAAATGCTTTAGAAGTATTTTTCATTGTTAATTCATGCTGGGTCATTCCGTGTCAACTCAACCACAGCTGACATACAGAATATGAAATGTCACAGGTGTATATTGACAGTAATCTCTGTTTTGTAGAGGAGGCTCAAGATTCAAGATTCAAGATTTAAGATCACATACACAGTTATATACAGAATATACAACCGGCAGTGAAATGTAAACAGGTCCGCTCCATGGACAGTGCAAATTCACAGTTAAAAACACAAGGAGGAAATTATAATAGAAATAGAATAAAAAAGTACTATATATATATATATATATATCTGTAGAATTATAAATAATCAAGTAGAAAAAATAAATAAGTGGAATAAAATAAGTGAGGTAGACTGTGCAGTGAGTAAACTGTAGACTTATAAATATGTGGTTAACAAATGTATAAGAGTATAATGTGCAAACAGGTTTATGACAGGTTGTTACACAGTAACAACGAGAACAGAAAGTGCAGTGCAATGTCAGTGTATCGATGCTTATCCTGAAGTGAAGTCACGTGATGTTAAGTGACTGAGTTCAGGAGTCTGATGGCCTGGGGGAAGAAGCTCCTCCTGAGTCTCTCAGTTTTGGCCATCAGGCTTCGGAAGCGCTTACCAGATGGTAGCAGCGTGAAATGAGGGTTTGCAGGGTGATTAGAGTCCTTGATGATCTTAGTAGCTCTACCTTTGCAGCGTTTGGTGTAGACGTCCTGCAGAGACGGGAGAGCTGACCCTGAGATACGCTCGGATAAGCGCACGACTCTTTGCAGGCTTTGCGGTCATGACTGGTGCTGTTCCCATACCACGCTGTGATGCACTGAGTTAAAACACTTTCTATCGCCCCTAAATAGAAAGTTTTCAGGATAGCTGGTGAAACCCTGAATTTCCTCAGCTGGCGCAGGTGGTACAGTCTTTGCCTGGCTTTTTTCACCTGTGTCTGAATATGAGCAGTCCAGGTCAGGTCCTCGGAGATGTTTACACCCAGGTACTTGAAGCTGCTCACTCTCTCTACTGGTGACCCGCTGATCATGAGGGGGGGAGTATGTCCGTTGCTGTCTCTTCAAATTTGATGATAGAGGTGGAGCTGTGTGTGGACAAACAGTCATGCGTGTAGAGAGAGTAGAGCAGGGGGCTCAGGACACAGCCCTGTGGAGCTCCCACACTCAGGGTGATGGAGGTGGAGGTGGACTGGCCTATTCTCACCACCTGAGGCCTGCCAGTGAGGAAGTCCTCAATCCAGTGGCAGAGAGAAGGATTCAGGCCGAGATCCAGGAGTTTGGCGGTTAGCTTGATGGGAACTATGGTGTTAAAGGCTGAGCTATAGTCAATAAATAGCAGCCTTACGTAGTTCCCACTTTTGCTGTCGATGTGAGTGAGGGAGGAGTGGAGGACATGAGAGATGGCATCTTCAGTCGATCTATTGGGATGATAGGCAAACTGAAGAGGGTCCAAAGTGCCAGGAATGAAGGCGCAAATGGTGTTTTTAATGAGTCTCTCAAAGACCTTCATGACTATAGACGTGAGAGCCGCTGGACGATAGTCATTTAGGCAAGAGGGTTTACTGTTCTTAGGGACAGGGATGATGGTGGATTTTTTGAAGGAGGTGGGGACCACAGATGTAGCGAGGGACTCATTAAAGATAGATGTAAACAACCCGGTGAGCTGATCAGCACAGGACCGCAGAACACGGCCTGAAATACCATTCGGCCCAGCAGCTTTCCTGACGTCCACACGCTTGAGTGCTCTCCGAACTTCATCCTCTGAGACAGAGATCACGTGGTTGTTGCTGCTCTGAGTAATTTCCTCTAACGCGCCACTTGGCGGAGTCACGTTGCCGCGGTTACAGTCAAAGCGAGCGTAGAAAGAGTTTAACTCGTTCACAAGAGACGGATCAGCTCTGACATCTGCAGAGGATTTAGATCCAAAGGAGCAGATGGACCTCAGACCCTGCCACATGCGCCGGGAGTCGTTGAGTTGGAAATGAGACTCCACTCGATCTTTATATTGGAGCTTTGCGGCTTTAACTGCTCGTCTGAGAGCATAGCAGGACGATCTGTATTCAGTCATGTTCCCCGATAGGAGACCGGCGTTGTAAGCGGCAGTGCGTGTGTTCACTGCAGCGCGGATTGAATTGTCCACCCACGGTTTCTGATTTGAGAAGGACGTTATTGTTATTGTTTGCGTGGCTTGCTCTGTAAGCGTGTTGATGAAGCAAAGCGCCACATCCGTGAACTCGCTTACGTCGGCTGAACTCGCTCGGAACATGTCCCAATCCACATCATCCAGAGCTGCCTGAAGCGCGGTCTCTGAGTGGGGTGACCAACGCTTAACTTCCCGCCTCACCAGGGGTTCCTGAATGAGCCTTTGTCTGTATTCAGGTGTGAGGAAAATGGCGGCATGATCCGATTTGCCAAACGCTGGAAGTGACCGCGCTTTATAGGCGTTCTTGAACGGAGAGTAGCAATGATCCAGCGTGTTTGCTCCTCGTGTAGGACAGGAGACGTGCTGGTGAAAGTTTGGCAAGACTTTCTTTAGGTTTGCTTTGTTAAAATCGCCCGCGACGATGAAAGCAGCATCGGGGTGTTTGTTAATGACGCCGCTGGCAACATCATGAAGGCCAGATAAAGCCAGCGCTGTGTCTGCCTGCGGTGGAATGTAAACGGCGGTCGCGACAACCACAGAAAACTCCCTAGGCAGATAGAATGGGCGGCAGATGATTGTTAAATGTTCCAGATGAGGCGAGCAGGACCGCGAGAGAATGGTGATGTTTCTGGGGTCGCACCATTTCTTGTTGATCATGAAGCATACTCCACCGCCTTTGGATTTACCGGCCTCGGCTGTTCTGTCCATCCGAAAAACAGAGAAGTTCTCCGATGGCGTCACAACTGTGTCCGGGACCGCGGGCGTGAGCCATGTTTCGGACAAACAAAAGATGTTACAGTCTCTCATGTCCCGTTGAAAACTGATCCTGGCTCTAAGATCGTCCATCTTATTCTCCAAGGATTGAACATTTGCTAGAAGAATGCTTGGGAGAGGAGGGCTGAATGCCCTTTTCCTCAGTCTGTTGCGTATCCCAGCGCGTTTCCCGCGGTGTTTCTTGATTCTTCGCTGTCGGCTCTGTCCATTGTTCAACTCTGCGTTCCGAAGGATCTCAGATGGCCACAGAGGATCGGCGAAAGTGTCCTGAAACAGTCCAGTGTAGAGGTAACCAATGTCCAAAAGAGTTTTGCTGTCATAGTAGATCAGTGCAGTTTATAAGTTTGTAAAAATTGAGATTTATTAGTGAAATCTGTTGACTTTATCAATCTGTGTGTCATTATATGCCAACGGTGAGCGCTCAAACATGGGGAATAAGCACTTCTTGTGTTTCTTTGCCTCAAGTTTGCATGCCTGTAACTCCAGAAGTATTAAAGATATCTCAATATCCTTCTAGATTCTGATTCTTAACCAACTTTCTTCTTGGTTTCTTCATTTTAAAGGCCGCCGATGGTTCAGTCCCAGAGATATGGAGATCTTAATGCGGCTCCAGGAGTAAACTGCTCAATTGGACACATTTCCAGTGGCCAATGTTTGTTAAGAACTATTTATAGAAAGCACTTTGGTCCATTCTAATGGTTTTGAAAGTTCTTTATAAATAAAAGTTGAGTTGAGTAAGAATCAGAATCTATAAGGATAATGAGATATCTTTAATACTTCTGGAGTTACAGGCATGCAAACTTGAGGCAAAGAAACACAAGAAGTGCTTATTCCCCATGTTTGAGCGCTCACCGTTGGCATATAATGACACACAGATTGATAAAGTCAACAGATTTCACTAATAGATCTGCCAATCTCTGTGTGAGAATAAAATAATGATGCTGCCATCTTTCTAAAGTCATGTTTACAGCCCTGAAGTTTGGCTCCAGATCTCAGGTGGAAACTGTCATTGAGCCTCCTCTACAAAACAGAGATTACTCCGGCAATATACACCTGTGACATTTCATATTCTGCCTTTCTTCACTATTTATGTATTTATTTCTACAGGAAAAATATTGAAAAAACAAAACAAAATTTGATCCCGGGAAGTGTCTGAAATTTAGTTGATTTGACACGGAATGACCCTGTTAACCTTACTGTAACATGTTATCAAGTAAACAGACATCAGTGAGTAAATCATGCAACATTCAGTGTCATATGTTTTCATAAGGAAAAGCTTCATATTGAAACAATGAAACCATTGAAAGGAAACGTGCTACATAATTATAAGCTCTTTATTACTATTGAATGTCCTTGAGCAGATGAATGATCAGGTCCATATTTTGATCTCTCCTGTCCAATCACACGTGGCCATGACGGCGGGTAACACGGGATGGAGCGCGGCGCACACGCATGTGTGCTCGTGAGCGTCCAGCGTCTTCAGCGTCCGTGAGCTCTGATAGTCGTAGAAGTGCACTGAACCCGTAGAGCTTCCGGACACGAGGACGCTTCCGTCCGCAGAGAACCCACAATGCACCGCAAAACCCTCCACCTACAACCAATGAGACAAGAGATTTCAGTCACATGATCTGCTCTGGATATGTGGGTGATCATGTGATTTGGCACTGACCTTGTGTCCCTCATATCTGCGTCTCTTGTTCATGCGGTACGGCCTCTGGGCGGAGAACAGGGCGATGTAGCCGCCGTTGGTCTGAGCGATGAAGCTGTCGTCCAGCGGGTGAGCGCTCAGACTCGGGCAGGTGTAGCGCTCCTAACAACATCAACATCATCATCATCAGCACCACTCATCTGTCTCTGGATGAATGTGGCCATGTCCTCAGAGAAGCACAATGGTTCTTACATGGAATATCTGGTTGGAGAGTTTGGCGGCCGTCTCAAAGTCCCAGGCGATGAGCGTCCGCTCGGCCGAGTCTCGACTGACGGCGTCGGTGCTGCTCACGAACTCTCGGCCGCCGCTCAGGAACAGGACGTCCAGTGTCTGCTGAACCGCAGCTTTGTACACGCGCAGAACCTGCCACGCACAACGCCTGAGATCAATCCTGTCCAAACGCTCAGAGCAAAGGCTCATGGGAAGGGTTTGAGATCATAAGAAACAGAAAAAAGTCGGCACACCACAGCTCCAAAAATATGCAAAAAAAAAAGTAAAAGTAGACTCCCACACGGGTTACGCTTCAAGCAAACAGGCTCTTCATCAGACAAGTATACTCAACACGGCTTTATAGTAACAAAACAGAAAATACAACAAAATATACAAAAAATAAGTCATGGAACACAGAGGCAACAAAAAACGTGAGCCTGAGCCCAACAGCAGCGCTGCGTCTCACGGGTTTATCTGTGCCGATAGCCAACAACACATCGTGTGGGTCAGAATTATCCATTTTTCTTTTATGCCAAAAATCATTCGGATATTAAGATCATGCTCCATAAAGATATTTAGTAAATGTCCTACCGTAAATATATCATAAATGTATTATTAGTAGTAATATGCATTGCTAAGGACTTCATTTGGACAACTTTAAAGGAGATTTTCTCCATATTTAGCGTTTATGTTTATTCCATATTTATTCTCCATGTAGCGCTAGCAACGCCAAGGTCATGGGTTCGATTCCCAGGGAAAGCAAGAACTGACAAAAAATGTAAAAATGTGTACCTTGAATGCAGTGTAAGTCACTTTGGATAAAAGCGTCTGCCAAATGCATAAATGTAAATGTAAAACGAAGATCCTTGAGCCTTACGCTTTACTGACTGTGCCACTGAAGACGAGGAAATATGAGTGTTTTTCTAAACTCTTGTTTGTCCCATCCAGGCATTGTTAGGTGGAGCTGGTGTGAATAACACTGGCCAACAAGGCATGCTACTTGCACTTGATGTAAGCAGACACTCCGTACTTCTAACTGTCTGATGAAGAGCCTGTTTGCTCGAAGCGTAACCCGTGTGGGAGTCTACTCTTACTTCTTTCTGTGCATATTTTTGGAGATTTGGAGTGCCGACTTTTTTCTCTTTTGTTGAGCATCCCAACAGCTGGTGATGTGCGTGCTTCGGTCCTGATTTTGGTAAGGGTTTGGAATCAGACTGACCTTACGGCAGCGGGCGTCCCAGGCTTTGATCTCTGAACTGAAGCCGCCACTCAGGAACACGTCGGGGTCGGAAGGTCGTGGGGTGACGCAGCTCACCTTAAAGCCGTTCTCCATCTGAGCCACAGTCTGACCTGAGGAGCCATCGGTCACACTATCAGTGTCTACTTTAGTTTCAGACTCTTAATATCCAGTAATATTATTGCTCTGACACTATCAGACGAGAACAGAACTTGAATCTTCTGCAGAGCTGCTTTGAGTTAGTTTGAGGACTAATCGGGGATGTTGGTGAAGCAGCTCAGTGGGTGAAAGTCTTTATTAGCTGCTGATTCATTAAACTGTGACATGATTCATGATGATCAGCTCATACATGCATATTAATGAGGAGATTTGCATATGACCAAATTTGATTTGCACTAGTTTACACTTTACAATAAGAGCTCATTTCTTACATTAGTTAATAAAAATCTAATTCTTCATTGTTTGCTCATGTTAGTTCACAGTGCAATGTTAACAGATACAACTTTAATGTTAAAAATGTACTAAATGTTGAAATTAACATTGACATTAATAAATGCTGTAGAAGTATTGTTGTAATGTAATGTTAACTAATGAAAGTGTTTTTGAAGGTTGAGAAGTGGCTGAAGTTTGAGGAGCCGATAAGAATCATCCTCCTGCATAATTAACACGCTTCCTCTGTGTGTTTTTAATTAAGGATTGTAATTAGCACAGCGAAAAGGAACGTGTCTCTCATGATGAGCAGCTGAAGAAAATGAGCAGTAAACACACAATGCAAAACATGATACGCTTCTCCCGGCGTCTGCCCTGATATGATCCGCTCCAGACGGACTCTCAGGACATTAAATAAGTAGTTTAATGAAACTGTGGAGGGAAACTCACCCGTCTCCACGTCAGTGAGCGCCGCTGTGCCGTCAAACGAGCCCGAGAGGAGGCGTCGCCCGCACGGCAGCCAACACGCATCACGCACCGCGCCCCGGTGGGCGGAGTAAGTCTGTAAGCACCGCCCACCGCCAACACCGTCCCACACCTACAAACACAGATTCTTCTTGAAATGTTGTGACTTTTCCTTATTCAGGATCATGAATGTGCAAAGCTTCATCAAGTGTGTGTTTCAGAACTATTGGTGACTATGATGGGTGTCTGGGGTCAAACATGCTACCACTGGGAGATATCATTAGGAAGCATGGCATTAGTTTTCACTGTTATGCTGACGATACTCAGCTCTATATTTCTTCACGCCCTGATGAAACTTACCAATTCACAAGATTAACGGAATGCATAGCTGATATAAAACATTGGATGTCTAGTAATTTCCTGCAACTTAATTCAGAAAAAAAAAATTAGATTCTAATTATTGGACAAAAAAGCTCCACAAGTAGTAACCTAGAATACTGTCTAACACTCGATGGCTGCTCTGTCAAGTCCTCGTCGTCAGTGAGGAACCTGGGTGTGCTCTTTGATACCAATCTTTCATTTGAAAGCCACGTTTCTAACATCTGTAAAACTGCATTCTACCATCTTAAAAATATATCTAAATTACGGCACATCCTTTCGATGCAAAATGCTGAACAGTTAATTCATGCGTTCATGAGCTCAAGGCTAGATTACTGTAATGCTTTACTGGGTGGTTGCCCTGCTCGCTTAATAAACAAACTCCAGCTGGTCCAAAACGCAGCAGCTCGAGCTCTTACTAGAACCAGGAAGTATGACCATATTAGCCCGGTTCTGTCAACACTGCACTGGCTCCCTATTAAACATCGTATACATTTTAAAATCTTGCTTATTACTTACAAAGCACTAAATGGTTTAGCTCCCCAGTACTTGAGCGAGCTCTTAACGCATTATACTCCATCACGTCTATTGCGGTCTCAAAACTCTGGCCTTTTCCGATTTAGCGCCTAAACTCTGGAACGGTCTTCCTAGCATTGTTCAGGAAGCAGAGTTTATAGTAGTCTGCCGGATCCAGATCAGATGGCGGACCTGCGCCTAGACCTTCAAACACTGATGAAATGCAAATGAACGGCCAGGGTGCATTGAGAGTTTTTAATTTTAGTTGAGGATGGCGTTGTGTAAGCGCCCCAAAGTAAATAACTAATGATTACTGAAAACAGAAATGAATCAATGAAAACTGACTTTAGCTGGACAATAACTTTATTCTAGAGCTGATGGACAGACAAATAATCTCTCTCATTAATCTCCCGTTATCCCTGTAAAGCTGCTCTGAGACGATCGAGTGAAAGCGCTGGATAACTGAAGGAGACTTGACTTGACAAACTGAGCCTCACTGGTTTCCATGCGATTCACCAAAAATCAACTCTGAGAAAGACAGTGAATAGTCAGGTAATAAAAACAAAGCTTTTGATAGCTTGTCAACTACTAAAATATGAAATGCATGAGAACTCATGACATTTAAGACAACATGGTATTGAAGACTTTTCTGTCTGCTGTTCATGTTCTGTTTTAGAACATGAAAACATGCGGGTCAGACTGACCTGAAGCAGAAAAACAATATTAGGAGCGCAGAATGTTTAGTCTCTGACATATGGAAGCTCATTTCTGCCACATGATGGGGAAAAACATGCTTTCATAAATCTTGATAAT
Organism: Paracanthobrama guichenoti; assembly: GCA_018749465.1. NCBI lineage: Eukaryota > Metazoa > Chordata > Actinopteri > Cypriniformes > Gobionidae > Paracanthobrama > Paracanthobrama guichenoti. Next base: position 43,429,557 of record CM031959.1, on the reverse strand, counting down.
GACAAAAAGTCAAAATTATGAGTCATATTTATGACATACAAAGTTATACTAACTATGAAATATGTCATAATAACAGTTACATCTGACTTGAAAAGTCATAATTATGGAAAACAAGTCAAAATTGACGTAAAAATCTGAGACAAAAAGTCTAAATTATGATCCATCAAAGCCTGATTGTTTATTCGTATGTGGTGGAAATGGGCTACAGTAGCATTTATAACATAAAAACATGATTTTGTGTTGTTGTTTGGGGCGAATTGCACGGACAGGAATCATCACGAATGACTCCAGATAAAGCCAGTGGTCAAACACACTGAAGTCAACTCAAACACACACCACAGACGAGTTCCGACCCGTAATCCGTCAGAAACGCACTGAGGTCAACTCAAACACACACCACAGACGAGTTCCGACCCGTAATCCGTCAGAAACGCACTGAGGTCAACTCAAACACACACCACAGACGAGTTCCGACCCGTAATCCGTCAGAAACGCACTGAGGTCAACTCAAACACACACCACAGATGAGTTCCGACCGTAATCCGTCAGAAACGCACTGAAGTCAACTCAAACACACACCACAGACGAGTTCCGACCCGTAATCCGTCAGAAACGCACTGAAGTCAACTCAAACACACACCACAGACGAGTTCCGACCCGTAATCCGTCAGAAACGCACTGAAGTCAACTCAAACACACACCACAGACGAGTTCCGACCCGTAATCCGTCAGAAACGCACTGAGGTCAACTCAAACACACACCACAGATGAGTTCCGACCCATAAACCAGCAGAAACAGAGCGCATCAGTGCATCAGTCACCAGTCTCTGGTTTATGATCCTTCCCTCTAACCCGCAGCGGAACAGGCACTCTCATCGCAGCACAGGTGCATGAATCTAGTTCAGCGGTTCTGAATGTACGTCACTTCACCTTTCCTCAGGACATGAACGAGAGCATCTCTCCTGGGTCTCGACACACATAATCACCTGACCGCATCACAAGGACACCTTCACATCAATCCCTGTCATTTCATGTGATCCTGAACACCGTGGCTGTGTTTCCATCCACATATTATCTGAATTGTGGGATATCGCATAAAAAAAAAGCTGGATGGAAAAAGTGCTTAAATGAGGTGTATAATTATCATGAAGAGTTTTAATGATCAAATCGTATGTGCGGGTTCCTAAAGTATTGTTCACTAAATGATGGGATGCCACATTTTCCCCTGCTGGAAACCCCCCAGATGAGCCACATCTACAGACAGACAAATGTAACTTTGGTCCCTCTAGTGGTTAAAAAACTAAACTGCATGCATTTAGCAGAAGAACATTGTTTTGGTTGTGCTTCGGCTCTGTGCGGATGAATGAGATTCTCCTGCTGCTCATAAAGCATTCACTGCTAGTCTTCAGAGGTATAACGGTTCAGATGGAAGGATGAAGACATTCACGTGCGGAGCGTAAATCATATTTTCCAGAGAGATGAGCACCTGTAGAGCAAGCGGCTAGTTAGGTTAGGTTAGTTTGGGTTGTGGTGTTAGGTTAGGTTAAGTTGGGTTGGGTTAGTTTAGGTTAGGTTAGATTAAGTTAAGTTGGGTTCGGGTTAGTTTAGGTTAAGATGGGTAAGGTTATGTCAGGTTAGGTTATGTCAGGTTAGATCGGGTTAGATTGGGTTAGGTTATGTCAGGTTAGGTTGGGTTAGGTTATGTCAGGTTAGGTTGGGTTAGGTTATGTCAGGTTAGGTTGGGTTAGGTTATGTCAGGTTAGATTGGGTTAGGTCATGTCGGGTTAGATTGGGTTAGGTCATGTCTGGTTAGATTGGGTTAGGTTATGTCAGGTTAGATTGGGTTAGGTTATGTCAGGTTAGGTTAGGTTATGTCAGGTTAGGTTAGGTTATGTCAGGTTAGGCTGGGTTAGGTTATGTCTGGTTAGGCTGGGTTAGGTTATGTCAGGTTAAGTTAGGTTGGGTTAGGTTATGTCAGGTTAGGCTGGGTTAGTTTATGTCAGGTTAAATTAGATTATGTCAGGTTAGGTTGGGTTAGGTTATGTCAGGTTAGGTTGGGTTAGGTTATGTCAGGTTAGGTTGGGTTAAGTTATGTCAGGTTAGATTGGGTTAGGTTATGTCAGGTTAGGTTGGGTTAGGTTTTGTCAGGTTAGGTTGGGTTGGGTTATGTCAGGTTAGGTTGGGTTAGGTTATGTCAGGTTAGGTTGGGTTAGGTCATGTCGGGTTAGATTGGGTTAGGTTATGTCAGGTTAGGTTAGGTTATGTCAGGTTAGGCTGGGTTAGGTTATGTCTGGTTAGGCTGGGTTAGGTTATGTCAGGTTAAGTTAGGTTGGGTTAGGTTATGTCAGGTTAGGCTGGGTTAGTTTATGTCAGGTTAAGTTAGATTATGTCAGGTTAGGTTGGGTTAGGTTATGTCAGGTTAGGTTGGGTTAAGTTATGTCAGGTTAGATTGGGTTAGGTTATGTCAGGTTAGGTTGGGTTAGGTTTTGTCAGGTTAGGTTGGGTTGGGTTATGTCAGGTTAGGTTGGGTTAGGTTATGTCAGGTTAGGTTGGGTTAGGTTATGTCAGGTTAGGCTGGGTTAGTTTATGTCAGGTTAAGTTAGGTTATGTCAGGTTAGGTTGGGTTAGGTTATGTCAGGTTAGGTTGGGTTGGGTTATGTCAGGTTAGGTTGGGTTAGGTTATGTCAGGTTAGATTGGGTTAGGTTATGTCGGGTTAGGTTGGGTTAGGTTATGTCGGGTTAGGTTATGTCAGGTTAGGTTGGGTTAGGTTATGTCAGGTTAGGTTAGGTTATGTCAGGTTAGGCAGGGTTAGGTTATGTCAGGTTAGGTTGGGCTAGGTTATGTCAGGTTAGGTTGGGTTAGGTTATGTCAGGTTGGGTTAGGTTATGTCAGGTTAGGTTATGTCGGGTTAGATCGGGTTAGATTGGGTTAGGTTATGTCAGGTTAGGTTGGGTTAGGTTATGTCAGGTTAGGTTAGGTTATGTCGGGTTAGGTTATGTCGGGTTGGGTTAGGTTATGTCAGGTCAGGTTATGTCAGGTTGGGTTAGGTTATGTCGGGTTAGGTTGGGTTAGGTTATGTCAGGTTAGGTTGGGTTAGGTTATGTCAGGTTAGGTTGGGCTAGGTTATGTCAGGTTAGGTTGGGCTAGGTTATGTCAGGTTAGGTTATGTCAGGTTAGATTGGGTTAGGTTATGTCAGGTTAGGTTGGGTTAGGTTATGTCAGGTTAGGTTGGGCTAGGTTATGTCAGGTTAGGTTATGTCAGGTTAGATTGGGTTAGGTTATGTCAGGTTAGGTTGGGTTAGGTTATGTCAGGTTAGGTTATGTCAGGTTAGATTGGGTTAGGTTATGTCAGGTTAGGTTGGGTTAGGTTATGTTAGGTTATGTCAGGTTAGGTTGGGTTAGGTTATGTTAGGTTATGTCGGGTTAGGTTATGTCAGGTTATGTCGGGTTAGGTTATGTCAGGTTATGTTGGGTTAGGTTATGTCAGGTTAGGTTGGGTTAGGTTATGTCAGGTTAGGTTATGTCGGGTTAGGTTATGTCAGGTTAGGTTGGGTTAGGTTATGTCAGGTTAGGTTGGGTTAGGTTATGTCGGGTTAGGTTATGTCAGGTTATGTTGGGTTTGGTTATGTCAGGTTAGGTTGGGCTAGGTTATGTCAGGTTAGGTTATGTCAGGTTAGATTGGGTTAGGTTATGTCAGGTTAGGTTATGTCAGGTTAGATTTGGTTAGGTTATGTCAGGTTAGGTTGGGTTAGGTTATGTCAGGTTAGGTTGGGTTAGGTTATGTCAGGTTAGGTTATGTCAGGTTGGGTTGGGTTAGGTTATGTCAGGTTAGGTTGGGTTAGGTTATGTCAGGTTAGATTGGGTTAGGTTATGTCAGGTTAGGTTGGGTTAGGTTATGTCAGGTTAGATTATGTAGGGTTATGTCAGGTTAGGTTATGTCAGGTTAGGTTGGGTTAGGTTATGTCGGGTTAGGTTATGTCAGGTTAGGTTGGGTTAGGTTGGGTTAGGTTATGTCGGGTTAGGTTACATCAGGTATGTCGGGTTAGGTTACGTCAGGTTATGTCGGGTTAGGTTATGTCAGGTTAGGTTATGTCAGGTTAGATCGGGTTAGGTTATGTCAGGTTAGGTTGGGTTAGGTTATGTCGGGTTAGGATATGTCGGGTTGGGTTAGGTTATGTCAGGTCAGGTTATGTCAGGTTAGGTTATGTCAGGTTGGGTTAGGTTATGTCAGGTTAGGTTATGTCAGGTTGGGTTAGGTTATGTCAGGTTAGGTTATGTCGGGTTAGATTGGGTTAGGTTATGTCAGGTTGGGTTAGGTTATGTCAGGTTAGATTAGGTTATGTCAGGTTAGGTTATGTCGGGTTAGGTTATGTCGGGTTAGGTTATGTCAGGTTATGTTGGGTTAGGTTATGTCAGGTTAGGTTGGGCTAGGTTATGTCAGGTTAGGTTATGTCAGGTTAGATTGGGTTAGGTTATGTCAGGTTAGGTTGGGTTAGGTTATGTCAGGTTAGGTTGGGTTAGGTTATGTCAGGTTAGGTTGGGTTAGGTTATGTCAGGTTAGGTTGGGTTAGGTTATGTCGGGTTAGGTTATGTCAGGTTAGATTGGGTTAGGTTATGTCAGGTTAGGTTATGTCAGGTTAGGTTAGGTTAGGTTATGTCGGGTTAGGTTATGTCGGGTTAGGTTGGGTTAGGTTATGTCGGGTTAGGTTATGTCAGGTTAGGTTGGGTTAGGTTATGTCAGGTTAGGTTATGTCAGGTTATGTCAGGTTAGGTTAGGTTGGGTTAGTTATGTCAGGTTAGGTTGGGTTAGGTTATGTTGGGTTAGGTTATGTCAGGTTAGATTAGGTTAGGTTATGTCAGGTTAGGTTGCGTCAGGTTAGGTTAGGTTATGTCAGGTTAGGTTATGTCAGGTTAGGTTATGTCAGGTTATGTCGGGTTATGTCGAGTTAGGTTGGGTTAGGTTATGTCAGGTTAGGTTAGGTGTCGGTTAGGTTGTCAGGTTATGTCAGGTTATGTTGGGTTAGGTTATGTCAGGTTAGGCTGGGCTAGGTTATGTCAGGTTAGGTTATGTCAGGTTAGGTTGGGTTAGGTTATGTCAGGTTAGGTTATGTCAGGTTAGGTTAGGTTAGGTTAGGTTATGTCAGGTTAGGTTGGGTTAGGTTATGTCAGGTTAGGTTGGGTTAGGTTATGTCAGGTTAGGTTATGTCAGGTTAGGTTGGGTTAGGTTATGTCAGGTTAGGTTGGGTTAGGTTATGTCAGGTTAGGTTGGGTTAGGTTATGTCAGGTTAGGTTATGTCAGGTTAGATGTTATTATGTCAGGTTAGGTTAGGTTATGTCAGGTTAGGTTAGGTTAGGTTATGTCAGGTTAGGTTGGGTTAGGTTATGTCAGGTTAGGTTGGGTTAGGTTATGTCAGGTTAGGTTATGTCAGGGTTAGGTTAGGTTAGGTTATGTCAGGTTAGGTTATGTCAGGTTAGGTTGGGTTAGGTTAGGTTAGGTTAGGTTGGGTTAGGTTAGGTTAGGTTATGTTGGTTATGTTAGGTTAGGTTATCAGGTTAGGTTAGGTTAGGTTATGTCAGGTTAGGTTGGTCGTTAGGTTATGTCAGGTTAGGTTGTTGGGTTATGTTAGGTTAGTCATTATGTCAGGTTAGGTTGAGGTTATGTCAGGTTAGGTTATGTCAGGTTAGGTTGGGTTAGGGTTATGTCAGGTTAGGTTATGTCAGGTTAGGTTATGTTAGGTTAGGTTGGGTTAGGTTATGTCAGGTTAGATTGGGTTAGGTTATGTCAGGTTAGATTATGTAGGGTTATGTCAGGTTAGGTTATGTCAGGTTAGGTTGGGTTAGGTTATGTCAGGTTAGGTTGGGTTAGGTTATGTCAGGTTAGGTTGGGTTAGGTTATGTCAGGTTAGGTTGGGTTAGGTTATGTCAGGTTAGGTTATGTCAGGTTAGGTTAGGTTAGGTTATGTCAGGTTATGTTGGGTTAGGTTATGTCAGGTTAGGTTAGGTTAGGTTATGTCAGGTTAGGTTATGTCAGGTTAGGTTGGGTTAGGTTATGTCAGGTTAGGTTAGGTTAGGTTATGTCAGGTTAGGTTATGTCAGGTTAGGTTATGTCAGGTTATGTCAGGTTAGGTTATGTTAGGTTATGTCAGGTTAGGTTAGGTTAGTCAGGTTAGGTTGGGTTGGGTTATGTCAGGTTAGGTTATGTCGGTTAGGTTATGTCAGGTTAGTCGGGTTAGGTTATGTCAGGTTAGGTTAGGTTAGGTTATGTCAGGTTAGGTTATGTCAGGTTATGTCAGGTTAGGTTATGTCAGGTTAGGTTAGGTTATTATGTCAGGTTAGGTTATGTCAGGTTAGGTTATGTCAGGTTAGGTTAGGTCAGGTTAGGTTAGGTTATGTCAGGTTAGGTTATTAGGTCAGGTTAGGTTATGTCAGGTTAGGTTAGGTTAGGTTATGTCAGGTTAGGTTATGTTATGTTAGGTTAGGTTGGGTTAGGTTATGTCAGGTTAGGTTAGGTTAGGTTATGTCAGGTTAGTTATGGGTTAGGGTTATGTCAGGTTAGGTTATTCAGGTTATGTCAGGTTAGGTTATGTCAGGTTAGTTATGTTAGGTTATGTCAGGGTTATGTCAGGTTAGGTTATGTCAGGTTAGGTTGGGTTAGGTTATGTCAGGTTAGGTTGATTATGTCAGGTTAGGTTGTGGTTAGGTTATGTCAGGTTAGGTTATGTCAGGTTAGGTCAGGTTAGGTTATGTCAGGTTAGGTTATTGGGTTGGGTTATGTCAGTTATGTCAGGTTAGGTTATGTCAGGTTAGGTTAGAGTTATGTCAGGTTAGGTTAGGTTAGGTTAGGTTAGGTTATGTCAGGTTAGGTTAGGTTATGTCGGGTTAGGTTATGTCAGGTTAGGTTGGGTTAGGTTAGGTTATGTCAGGTTAGGTTGGGTTAGGTTAGGTTATGTCAGGTTAGGTTAGGTTATGTCCAGGTTAGGTTATGTCAGGTTGGGTTAGGTTATGTCAGGCTAGGTTAGGTTAGGTTAGGTTAGGTTAGGTTAGGTTGGGTTAGGTTATGTCAGGTTAGGTTATGTCAGGTTAGGTTAGGTTGGGTTAGGTTATGTCAGGTTAGGTTATGTCAGGTTAGGTTATGTTAGGTTATGTCAGGTTAGGTTATGTCAGGTTAGGTTAGTTAGGTTAGGTTAGGTTAGTTATGTCAGGTTAGGTATGTGGGTTAGGTCAGGTTAGGTTGTTAGGTTATGTTATGTTAGGTTAGGTTGGGTTAGGTTATGTCAGGTTAGGTTGGGTTAGGTTATGTCAGGTTAGGTTGCCAGGTTATGTCAGGTTAGGTTATGTCAGGTTATGTCGGGTTAGGTTAGGTCAGGTTAGGTTATGTCAGGTTAGGTTAGGGTCAGGTTAGGTGTCAGGTTAGGGGTTAGGTTATGTCAGGTTAGGTGGGCTAGGTTATGTCGGGTTAGGTTATGTCAGGTTAGGTTGGGTTAGGTTATGTCAGGTTAGGTTATGTCAGGTTAGGTTGGGTTAGGTTATGTCAGGTTAGGTTGGGTTAGGTTAGGTTATGTCAGGTTAGGTTGGGTTAGGTTATGTCAGGTTATGTCAGGTTAGGTTGGGTTAGGTTATGTCAGGTTAGGTTTATGTCAGGTTAGATTGGGTTAGGTTATGTCAGGTTAGGTTATGTTAGGTTATGTCAGGTTAGGTTGGGTTAGGTTATGTCAGGTTAGGTTATGTCAGGTTAGATTGGGTTAGGTTAGGTTATGTCAGGTTAGGTTGGGTTAGGTTATGTCAGGTTAGGTTAGGTTAGGTTATGTCAGGTTAGGTTATGTCGGGTTAGGTTATGTCAGGTTAGGTTGGGTTAGGTTATGTCAGGTTAGGTTAGGTTATGTCGGGTTAGGTTATGTCAGGTTAGGTTGGGTTAGGTTATGTCAGGTTAGGTTATGTCAGGTTAGGTTGGGTTAGGTTGGGTTAGGTTATGTCGGGTTAGGTTATGTCAGGTTAGGTTGGGTTAGGTTATGTCAGGTTAGGTTGGGCTAGGTTATGTCAGGTTAGGTTATGTCAGGTTAGGTTATGTTAGGTTAGGTTATGTCAGGTTAGGTTATGTCAGGTTAGATTTGGTTAGGTTATGTCAGGTTAGGTTGGGTTAGGTTATGTCAGGTTAGGTTATGTTAGGTTATGTCAGGTTAGGTTATGTCAGGTTGGGGGTTTAGAAGTTATGTCAGGTTAGGTTGGGTTAGGTTATGTCAGGTTAGGTTAAGTTGGGTTATGTCAGGTTAGGTTAGGGTTAGGTTATGTCAGGTTAGGTTGGGTTGGGTTATGTCAGGTTAGATTATGTAGGGTTATGTCAGGTTAGGTTATGTTAGGTTATGTCAGGTTAGGTTATGTCAGGTTAGGTTGGGTTAGGTTATGTCGGGTTAGGTTATGTCAGGTTAGGTTGGGTTAGGTTACATCAGGTATGTCGGGTTAGGTTATGTCAGGTTATGTCGGGTTAGGTTATGTCAGGTTAGGTTATGTTATGTCAGGTTAGGTTATGTCAGGTTAGATCGGGTTAGGTTATGTCAGGTTAGGTTGGGTTAGGTTATGTCGGGTTAGGTTGGGTTAGGTTATGTCGGGTTAGGTTATGTCAGGTTAGATTGCTTGGGGTTATGTCAGGTTAGGTTATGTCAGGTTAGGTTGGGTTAGGTTATGTCAGGTTAGGTTATGTCGGGTTAGGTTATGTCAGGTTAGGTTAGGTTAGGTTAGGTTATGTCAGGTTAGGTTAGGTTAGGTTAGGTTATGTCAGGTTAGGTTATGTCGGGTTAGGTTATGTTGGGTTAGGTTATGTCAGGTTAGGTTATGTCGGGTTAGGTTATGTCAGGTTAGGTTGGGTTAGGTTATGTCAGGTTAGGTTGGGTTAGGTTAGGTTATGTCAGGTTAGGTTGGGTTAGGTTAGGTTATGTCAGGTTAGGTTGGGTTAGGTTATGTCGGGTTAGGTTGGGTTAGGTTATGTCGGGTTAGGTTATGTCAGGTTAGATTGGGTTAGGTTATGTCAGGTTAGGTTATGTCAGGTTAGGTTGGGTTAGGTTAGGTTATGTCAGGTTAGGTTATGTCGGGTTAGGTTATGTCAGGTTAGACTGGGTTAGGTTATGTCAGGTTAGGTTGGGTTAGGTTATGTCAGGTTAGGTTGGGTTAGGTTATGTCAGGTTAGGTTGGGTTATGTTATGTCAGGTTAGGTTGGGTTATGTCAGGTTAGGTTATGTCAGGTTAGATTGGGTTAGGTTATGTCGGGTTAGGTTATGTCAGGTTAGACTGGGTTAGGTTATGTCAGGTTAGGTTGGGTTAGGTTATGTCAGGTTAGGTTGGGTTAGGTTAGGTTATGTCAGGTTAGGTTGGGTTAGGTTATGTCGGGTTAGGTTGGGTTAGGTTATGTCGGGTTAGGTTATGTCAGGTTAGATTGGGTTAGGTTATGTCAGGTTAGGTTATGTCAGGTTAGGTTGGGTTAGGTTATGTCAGGTTAGGTTAGGTTATGTCGGGTTAGGTTATGTCAGGTTAGACTGGGTTAGGTTATGTCAGGTTATGTCGGGTTAGGTTGGGTTCAGTCATACCTTGCAGGTGTTGTCCATGGATGCGGAGAGCAGCAGATGACTGAGGTGATCCACTGGACTCCACTGCAGCGTGTTCACTGGACCCTGATGGGCCTGAAGGCAACACTGAACTCGTCTGGGCAGCTCGGTCCGTCCGTCCTTTCGTCCCAGGAACGGCCGGACTCTCTCCGAGACCTCGGACAGCAGACGAGTTCCAGCAGATGGACGCGTGTCCTGTGTCTCTGGTGTCTGGACCGATGCAGTGGACACGCGCTGTCTCTTAGGGACATACGGCCTGACTGCGGCCGGCTGCAGCTGCGCTCTCTTCATGCAGCCAGATGAGCTCTGTGGTGCTGGTGCTGGTGCTGATGATGAAGAGGACGAGGAGCTGATGATGAGGGCTTGATCTTTATAAAGCTCCGGATGAGGCTGAGGAGCAGCAGACTGAAGCTCTGGATCTGGATCACTGTCAGAATCCTCATAATCCACCAGAGAAGCCATGATGAGCACTCACAAACCACCACACGTGTCTGCATGGAAAACAATGTCACTAACAACATACATATATATATACCGATCAGGCATAACATTATGACCTAATATTGTGTTGGTCCTCCTTTTGCTGCCAAAACAACCCTGACCCGTCATGGACCGCTGAAGGTGTGCTGTGGTATCTGGCACCAAGTCAAATATGACTCCAGTGTAAAGCCGCTGTGTGATTCCTCAGACCAGGCCACCTTCTTCCATTGCTCCGTGGTCCAGTTCTGATGCTCACGTGCCACTGTTGGTGCTTTCGGCGGTGGACAGGGGTCAGCATGGGCACCCTGACTGGTCAGCAAATCCTTACGCTTGCCCATTTTTCCTGCTTCTAACACATCAACTCTGAGGACAAAATGTTCACTTGCTGCCTAATATATCCCACCCACTAACAGGAGCTGTGAGGAAGAGATCATCAGTGTTACTCACCGGTCAGTGGTCATAATGTTATGCCTGATCGGTGTGTGTGTATGTATATATAAACACACTCACTCATATATACATACATAAATGGATTAATTAAAATTAGAAAATAAATTAATATATTAGATTAA
>CM031959.1:43403908-43406408 GCA_018749465.1 Paracanthobrama guichenoti | reverse complement strand
GTGTGTTACGCCTGACGATCTCGGTGTGTGTGTTAACGCCTGACGATCTCTCTGTGTGTGTTACGCCTGACGATCTCGGTGTGTGTGTGTGTTTCGCCTGACGATCTCGGTGTGTGTGTGTGTGTGTGTTACGCCTGACGATCTCGGTGTGTGTGTGTGTGTTTCGCCTGACGATCTCGGTGTGTGTGTTTCGCCTGACGATCTCGGTGTGTGTGTGTGTGTGTTTTACCTGACGATCTCTGTGTGTGTGTGTTTCGCCTGACGGTCTCTGTGTGTGTGTGTGTGTTACGCCTGACGATCTCGGTGTGTGTGTGTGTTTTGCCTGACGATCTGTGTGTGTGTGTGTGTGTGTGTGTGTGTTTCGCCTGACGATCTCGGTGTGTGTGTGTTTTGCCTGACGATCTGTGTGTGTGTTTCGCCTGACGATCTCGGTGTGTGTGTGTTTCGCCTGACGATCTCGGTGTGTGTGTGTGTGTTACGCCTGACGATCTCGGTGTGTGTGTGTGTGTTACGCCTGACGATCTCGGTGTGTGTGTGTGTGAGGCGACACATTTAAAGAGCCACTTACAGTTTATTCCTGATATTTTGAGCCAGTTTCCCAGGAAGTGATGATTTTGTTCTCTTGAACGTGTGGGACGGAAGCACTGCTTTATTCACAAATGTTTTATGCAACTTCCCAATCTTCCGCGCTTAGCTTTTCAGCTTTGGGTGGAAACAGAGCTACTAACAGCTCGTGTTTAATCTGGCAGATGACAGTAGGTACTGAGCAAAATGAGTTCAAACATTCACGATGATCTTCAGCAGAACATCTGAGGTAGACACTGCAAAACACACTCACATATTAATGCAAATGATTCATATTCACTTGTGCAAAACTTGTGCAAACAGAAGATCTGAGCCGATCCTCATGAGGCTGAACGCAGGAAGCGGACCACCAGTTCGTACGTGGCAAAGACGGACATGTTGACGGGAAAGGCCCGGATGCAGTTGACGGTCAGGCCTCTGAAGAGGACGGTCAGGCCTTCGGTCCTCACGCTGTGGGCGATGCAGTGAAAGAATCCTCTGTAGCGCCGGCCGCTCACGCCGGACACCTGCAGACGGGCCTTGATCACATCCATGGGCGTCCCCACGGCCCAGCCGCACATCCCGGACACACCGCCGGCCAGAAGAACCACCGGCCAGCCTGAAAACACACCGGTCAGCAACTCTGACAACAAGTTCTGTACGGAACTCAAGGGTTCTAGACTACATTTCATGGCAAAAAGGCTCCATGTAAGGAGAAATGTCTTTAATGCTTTTGGGTTATTTCAATTTATTCTAGTGATAAAGTATCTTTACGAGCTGCTTCATTCATAAAATGCAATTAAGCTTAAAGTTGTTCACATGATGGGACCCCTGAATGGCTCTATGAAGCAGAACCCTGAGAGTTCAGGTATAGAGACTTTCCTGAAATAAAAATCAGCCAACGGGCCTTTAGACTACCGCAGGTGGGTTTGTTTTTAAAGGGGACCTATGATGCAAAATTCACTCTTACATGGTGTTTGAACATAAATGTGTGTCGGCAGTGTTACACAACCGCACTATTGTGGTAAAAATCCACACACTCCACTATTTTCCTTATAAATTCAGGAATGTGCTCCAATGTGACATCACATATGCTTAGGCCCCGCCCACGACTGCTGACAGAAGTTTCATTCTTACATGCAGCCCCTTTAAATGCATTGATTGTGAGCTTCTGTCGTGCTCAGGTTGAGCTGGTGTTACCTGGCTGATGATTCTGTGCAGACAGAGAGTCACAGATGGTGTTGTAGGTGAGGAAATAAGTGGCGAAGGAGGGCCCGTCGCGCAGGGCTAGAGCCGCAGAACCCTTATAGAGACCCAGCAGACCCTCGTCACGGGCGATGCGGAGCAGGCAGTGCAGTGGACCGCGGTATCGCCGCCCTTCCGCCTGACACTGAAGACGGACTTTCACGATGTCTGCGGGCGACATCACCAAAACCTGAGAGCAGAGCAGACGCTTTATACATGCAGCGACACACATCACGTGTGGTGTGAAGCGATGAAGCACCTGAGTGACGCCTCCGGCGAACCCAGACAGGAAGATATGAGCTTTATGATGAGGATCCGCCGCGCTTCTGTGCCGCATCTGATGCAGATACTGCAGGACGTTCCTGTACGTGCCGAACACCACCGAGGAGCTGATGGAGACGGTGGTGAGCGGCATCGACATCCCTCGGTAGAAACCACGAATCTGAAACACACCGTGATCCCGAATCAGAATAACTTCATCTCTTCTCTGATGACGAGGGCGGGGCCACCTGTCACTCACATGAGATCCACCAACAGCAAACCACAACCATCCAATCAATTCCCTCAGACACAATCAAGCCCCGCCCTCATCTGCTCTTGTTCCTGAAGCACTTCAGCCGATATACGGCACAGTGGAGACTGATACTCACTCCTTCGGTTCTGCAGGTTCTTCTCACACATTCCCAGACGC
>CM031959.1:43386408-43398908 GCA_018749465.1 Paracanthobrama guichenoti | reverse complement strand
TAACAAACTGACCACATGTGTCTGCAAAGTGTGACCAATGCTCATGTGTTAGACTGGACACTCCTGAAACTGAAGGTTCTTTAGTGGCAGCGATGGATTCATGAACAGCCGAGGAATCACAGCACTAAAGCTTCTTCAGATTACTAAAATCTTCACACTCAGAAAAAAGTGTTCCTTTAAGAACTGATCACTGGAAGAACCTTCATTTTTAAGAGTGTACTCTAACTACAAATGACAGTAATATTTCAATGTTTTAGCTTGACATTTGGGAGATAAAAAATATATTCTAAGAACGTTTGCTAACGTTCCCATTAAGTTATGAAAACGTTATTCCTGAAAATATTTCCTGGATATATCTACCCATTTTAAATGTTTTAAACTTGTTTTTTTCCTTGGTTATGTGAACGTTCCATTGTATCATTCTTCAAACGTTATGGGAACGTTACTTTAGAATGTTCTCCGAACGTTCTGAAACAAGTAGAAATATATGAAAACATTAGATGAACGTCCAACTAAAGCATTATTAAAGTCCAGATAACGATGAACAAACGTTAATGTTACGGTTCATAACCCCGAGAGAATGTTCCCTGTCAGCTGGAACCTTGAATACAATGCAGAATAAAAGCATCTGGCAAATAAACACACACACACACACACACACACACACACACGTGCTCAGAGGTGTGTATTGCATGGAGTATCAGGTTGTCATTCGTGTTGCTCGTGTGTTTCTGTAATGAACACTAACACTCAGAGATGCTGCTGTACTTAAAGGCAAAGGGCAAGAGACACAAACGCCTCGCATGAGCTCGTGTATTAAACACAAACGGCCGGCCGTATCTCTCGTCTTGCCTTGGTGCCTTTAACCTGATCATAACTTCACAACCGAAGGGTGTTTTACAGCAAAAGTATTGCTTTGTTGTAGATGAGAGTGAGGCTGTTACACCGGCCGCACGGAGGGTTAACCTAGTAAGTAAAGACCAGGTCAATTCCTGTTTCCATTGGACTGGAATATCACTGAATATAATTCCACACACAGCCAGGACAAACACCACCAGCTGTAGTTTCATTCACTTCCACGTGATTTCTGCTGTTTGTCAAGCCTGATTACAGCATCACTTCCCCTGTAACGGGAGAAACTCTGTTCCAGGTGCGCCTGCAGGTTCAGAGTGTGGACAAGCCCTTGTACCGCGGCACGTATCACTGCTTCCAGTCCATCATTCGCCAAGAAACCGTGAGTGGGATTTATGATGTCTTTACAAACAAGCACTGAGAGTTAAACACTGGGTTTTCACGCAAACCGTGATAATACACACTCTAAACCCGAGGAAGTTTCAGGTAATCAGTTAAAATTTAAGTTAAGAAATTAAAACTTTAAGTAAGCAGAACTGACAGATTTTTATTTTGTAATTGAATATTTGATTTCCTCTTAATTTGAAATATTTGAGTAAGCTATGGAAGCTAACGGAACGGAATAAAACTATTTAAAAGATAATCCTGACTTTATATCACTCAATCCTGACTTTATATCACTCAATCCTGACTTTATATCTCTCAATCCTGACTTTATATCTCTCAATCCTGACTTTATATCTCTCAATCCTGACTTTATATCTCTCAATCCTGACTTTATATCACTCAATCCTGACTTTATATCACTCAATCCTGACTTTATATCACTCAATCCTGACTTTATATCTCTCAATCCTGACTTTATATCTCTCAATCCTGACTTTATATCTCTCAATCCTGACTTTATATCACTCAATTTAAGCATAGCACTTACTGAATGAGTACAGAGTATATAGAAATCTGTGCTCAAACTAAGCTCATGCTTCACTCAACACCATGATGCCATGAGCTGCAGGAGTCACCGGAGACCCGTCAGGATCAGGCAGAGCTAAATTCAGCACAGGGAACATCTATATCTGTCAGAGACGAGGGGTGTCAGGTTCTGAAGACATTAACCCGCTTCTGTTTCTCCAGATGTTGGGCCTCTATAAGGGCATCGGCTCCCCGATGATGGGCCTGACCTTCATCAACGCCATCGTGTTCGGTGTCCAGGGCAACGCCATGCGCATGTTGGCCGCAGACACGCCGCGGCACCAGTTCCTGGCGGGCGCGGCGGCCGGTCTCATCCAGAGCGTCATCTGCTGCCCGATGGAGCTGGCCAAGACCCGCATGCAGATGCAGGGAACGGGCCAGAAGAGCACGACCAGGAAGCTCTACAGGAACTCTCTGGACTGTCTGGTCCGCATCTACCGGAAGGAGGGCATCCGAGGAATCAACCGGGGAATGGTGACCACCGTCATCCGCGAGACGCCTGGCTTCGGCATCTACTTCCTCACATATGACACACTGACACGATCGCTGTGCTGCGAACCCGGTGACGTCTACATCATTCCCAAGCTGCTCCTGGCAGGCGGCATGTCGGGAATCGCATCCTGGCTCTCCACCTATCCCGTGGACGTCATCAAGTCCCGCCTCCAGGCAGACGGCGTGGGCGGAACCAACAAGTATGACGGCATCGTAGACTGCGTCCGTCAGAGCTGGCGGCGGGAGGGATGGAGGGCATTCACTCGCGGCCTGACGTCGACTCTCCTGAGAGCGTTCCCCGTCAATGCCACCACCTTCGCCACAGTCACGCTCTTCCTCATGTACATGCGCGAGGAGGACGAGTGCGTGAAGGACTGCGAGTCGAACCTGCAGCACAGCAGCCTGTGACCGAAAGACTTACTGCTTCTGTCTAATCAACAGAGAGGGCAGTCAGGCTGAAGAATGACCTCACTGACCTTTGTGTTTCTCTATGTTTGATGGACCACTGAAATAATGGGACGAGAGTCTCCACTGGGTTCCCAGATGCCCAGGTCATCAGCATTGATGGCCCATTCATACCAAAGACCGTAACTATAATGATAATAGATAATAGTATTTAAAATAGTTTATAGCGATTATACAATATCACTGGAATCACTTTCAGAGTGTTTTTCCCCCCTAGCTGATGAATGCTAAAAACATTGGCAGCCAATCAGAATCCATCCTGCTTTATGCCGAGTTCAGACTACACGATATCAGCTCGATTTGGGCGTGATCCCTTTGGTGATTAAGTGGGCGTCGGGACACAAGAATCGATCGATTTATCTCATATTGTGTGACGTCAGCTGACGCAGTGTCTGCGACGCTTCAGACAGAACGACTAGCATTAGCACTAGTGAGGCCAATTTGTGTTGAGACCAAGACAAGACCAAGTCAGGGCGAGACCAATCTTTGTTTCTAAACGCTCAAATCATGACAAAACGGCTTTTTTCAGACTGCTCCAAGCTAATGCGCAGGTTCTACAGGAACCGGAGCCTCTAACCGCAGCTGCAATGACTTTACCAATCGCTGATTGGCTCATTTCTTTAGAAGGCGGGGCTTATGCCACCATATTGCACTTTCTCCCATTCATAAGTAATACAAACGAGCCGTCTTTCTGCATATAAAGTCTTTGGGTCCACCTTCTCGATGATCACACACGTCATTAAAGACGGCAAGCGATGACTGGTTGGGAAGCAACGTGCAGTCAGACACACGAGTAACGTCTACGACATGACAAGAAAGAAAAGCATGATCTGACACAGGGGCTGCATCCGAAATCGCCCCCTAAACCCTCATTCACCATTCCCTACATTAGTCCACTAATGCAGCTCGCTTGAAGGGGTGAATGAAAACGAGCGAGTGAATTCGGACAGCCGTTGAGTGCGGCGCAATGTGGGATTGAAGCAGTGCACTCGATAGTGTACACTATGGTTTCGGACACCAGTACAAATGGCTGTGCCCTCAAATAATGCCCTATCTGAGTGTATAGGGGGCGATTTCAGATTCAGCCAATGAGTGTCATAACAGGCAGAAATATTGTGTTGTCTGAACCCGGCATTTAAAGCAACACTCTTATAGTAAACAGGACGTCATCATGTGTTGGTGTGGATGGTGAGAAGTTATGGTTCTCGGTGCGAACGGGTCTTTATATCAGATCAGTTCTGTTTTGCCCTGGGAGTCGAACCCATGATGTTGGCGTTGCGAGCGCCATGAGAAGCATCTGCCGCTGATGGAGGATCTTCTGACGTACAGCACTTAACCAGCACATAAGAGAGGCTGAACTAATGTCCTCCGCCCTGTGGCTGGTCACATAAACTGCTTACACTAGTCTCATCTCATTTTTCCCCAAGACTGCTCATAACTTTTCAAAGTCAGATACATAAAGAGGTTAGACTGGACTACCTTAGATTGCATCCAACTAACTGCAGATCAAGACAGTCCTGATATATTTATTGGCTGTTTATGCAGCTGGTGTTTCACACAGTTAGCAAAATGTGCCTTTAATGCTGCAACAGCATCATTCTCATCGGAGTCGTTCTCATGAAAACACTGACCTTTAGCGGGAAATAAGGTACAAAGTTGACTTTTAATGGCTGGTACACTACCGTTCAAAAGTTTGGGGTACATGACTTTTAAATTATTTAATGAAATGTAAATGTAATCATTTAGATTAATAGTTTTATTCATCAAGGATGCATTCAATTGATCAAAAGTGATTTATAAATGTCACAAAAGATTCCATTTCTAATAAATGCTGTTCTTTTGAACTTTGAGAATCCTGAGGAATAAATGCATCACTGTTTCCATCTCTGATAATAATCATAAATGTGTGTTGATCATCAGATCCTCATCTGAGAATGATCAGTGAAGGGTCATGTGACACTGAAGACTGGAGTAATGATGATAAATTCAGCTTTGATCACAGGAATAAATCACACTTTACTATATATTCACACAGAGAACAGCTGATCTACACTGGAGGAGTATTACACTGATCTACTGGAGTTATGAGCAGATTCATGACGGTAAAAATCATACCAACCCAAAACTTTTGAACGGCACACGTTTGGCATGTTTTCCCAGTTTTACTTTCAAGTGTTTCTTCAGTTACAGCATTTGAGCCTTGCCACTCGACTGTAAATGTTTTTTCTGATTTCACGATCAGACTGGAAGACTGTTCATGGTCCTACAGGTTTACAATGACATTATTTAATCTTGACATGCACCTTAAACACGTGACGAGTGCCTGACATGACTGTAATCGGCATATTCCTGTACATACGACACGTTTGCTGCATTTGTTTTTGTTGTCCAGTATTATTATGAATGTAAATAGTATGAGATGGATTATTGATGACTGACTGAATCTCAAGGGACCAGCAGTCACACGTCAACATTAAATAAATGAATATGGAAACACATTCGGGAGTATTTGACTAGATGTACATACAAACACTCATGAATGACACGTGAGAATGGTTAAATTAGCCATGATACACAAACCGACTGGAATAAACTACACAACTTCTGTGCTGACTTCCCCCATATTTACAGTCAGGATGAGAAAAGTCTGCAGATTTTGGTCAGCCGCATTTTACACAGAAAATTAGGCCGTGTACGAGGAGCACCGACTCCGACTGCGAGTCCCTAGTTTGAAAACCCCTGCTCTAGACTGTAAACCGGGGCAGAAGTCGTGTCGAGAACACACACACACACACACATTACCAGCTGATGACTGACGCTGATATGATGAACAGAGCCGTGATGAAGGTCCAGTGGAGTCCAGCGGCCTCTAGTGGCTCAAAACCAGACCTCAACCTGAACGCCAAACACACACACGGTAAGGACACAAGAGCTGAGCGGTTATTAAAAATATAGAGCTCTTTTATTTCTCAAAAAGGCACCTGTAAACATAAATACATCATGACAGAATTACCATAATGGCAACATTCATAATCTGATCTGTACAGAACTTTCCTAAACAGAAAACACGTCACATAAACAGACGATATAATCCTGATTACTCCATCGACTGTGTGACGTCATAGTAAATCCATATGTCATAATGGGTTAAAGTGCTGAGAATGAGTGCGTTAGCAGCAGCTGTAGCGCAGACAGCGGTAAATGTCCTCGGCTCTGGAGCGGCTCACACGCGCAGACGTCTGCAGCTCCTGCGCTGAACTGAAACGCAGCACAAACCAGAGTCAGTCCGGAGCCGACTCGCTTCAGAAAGCGGGTGTGAGTGGACGTACCTGCGGATCATGTGACCGACGGAGCTGTAGTGATGGCACATGTTCAGCGCGCTGATGTAGCTCACGTGCGGCAGCGACAGGCAGAACTGGAGAGCCTGCTGCCGGTGACCTTTGACCTCTAGGGGTACATCGATCGCCTGACCTTTCCTGCTCTCCACCTGTGTCAGCTCGCTCAGCAGCACAGCGGTTTCCTCCGGACCTTTGCTGACCAGGAGCCGAACACCCGCCTTAACCAGCGCCGCCAGCGTCCCGTCATAATACCGGCTGCGCTGAAACGCTCGCACCGCCTCGCCTGACATCATCAGAGAGAAAACTGCGTCATGTGATCATGATCAAGCCCTCATCGTGTCCGACTTTAAGAAACGAAACGGTTCTCACCAGGTTTGGCACGATCGCTCTGGATGATCAGACACACACGCTCGTACGTCTCCTGCAGCCGCTGGATCCGGTCCTGCAGCCGCTTGCGGTTCTGAGCGCTGGCGACCTCCGACTCGCTCTGCCACTCCACGGCCATGCGGTTGCTCACAATGAAGTCTGCGCTGACCAGCGAACACACGTGAACCTGGAGGCCGTGTCTCAGCCGCAGAGCCGACACGACCTCAGGCCCTCCGCTGATGCAGCGGCTGTCCACTAACACTCTCAGAGGACCGTCTGCGGCCGGAACACTCCGGATCGGCTCGGTCACCTGCACGACACATGAAACACTTGACATCACACACATTTACATTAGGGCCGTCAAGCAGTTACAATGTTTAAGCTATAGATATTGCGCCCTATTTTACATATGTATACATGTATGTTGAGCTGAGACGTCTCATTTGAGTCTCACCTGTTTCTCCGGATGGAAGTCAAGCTCTTCTGACAGCGCGGCCTGATCACTGAGTCTCTGCCGCTTCATGTCGTCCCGCTCCGGCCGTCGGGAGATGGTCTGGAGACACTGCGGGACTTTAAACACAGAGTCTCGTCCTTCGCACTCCTCCTCTTCCTCACTGGAGTCCTGAACGCGGATGATCCGGGAGCGTTTGTTTCTCTCTGGCTGAACTCTTCCCGTGCCGTTCGCCGCTCGTGTCCGAACCCTGCGGCGTGTGGCGTACTGCTTCCGCCCGTCGACGAACGAGTCTTCAGCGATCAGCTCCACGGGCTCTTCATCACCGCCACTCTCCTCCTCAGCTTCACTGCCATCAACCACAAAGCTGTCCTCCGCGTACGTCTCGTCCTGCTCTGGCACCTGCAGCACGAACAGATGCAGAGCGTGACTGACCAGAACAAGACGTGCGGGTTGTCATGATGTTTGAGGCTCTCACCTGTGAGAAGATATCCACATTATGTTTGGGTCTATACGCCATCCGGACCCGGTTCTGCACCGCTGGACTCCTCACAGACTTCAGGTAGAAGGCCTGCATCTCTGAGTCTGATGATGGGACGACACACCTGCTCAGCATTTACTTCAGAAATGACAATGAACCTTAATATTTAAATGAAGACTGATGTACAGGATCGGTCGCTACAGTTTGTTAACGTCTGACTTCTGCTCTGCAAGGCTGTGTTTATATGATCAGATGGAGCAACAGGATCTCACCGTTCAGACCCTGAGAGCACTGGGTCGTGTTCACCACAAACCCCTGCAGTGAGTGGTTCTGTTCATCTCCGTCATCTTCATCTGATGAAACATCTTCATCTTCAGAGAGCTCGGCCTCCTCGTCCAGAAACCTACGGCCCTCGTGACGGAGAAGCTTCTGGAAGACATAATGCGTGTTAATCAAAGGCATGGCCCTTCTTCTGTATGTTTTGGCGGTCGTGGTCGTACATGAGGCTTCCTGCGGTGACGGGGCTTCACGCCACTGGGCTGATGAAGCGTGACGTCCTGAAAATCACAGTCACTGTCCTCCGACTGAAAAACAGACAAACACTAAATGAAAACACAGCGTACACATGCAGCGTGAGCCGCTGAGCCGAGGTCGTACCGTGTTTAAAGCAGCGATGCGTTTCCTGCGTGCTTGAACGGGAGACTCCATGTCACTGCAGATCTTTGACTGCTGCGGAAACACACACACACACACACACACACACACACACACACACACACACACACACACACACACACACACACATCTTAGTTTATGTGCATGGCATATTACCGGTTACTAGAGCATGTTTTATATGAGCACTTTAAGTGTATCAGCGTTTGTGTGGATGGAACCAGAGCTAGTGTCACATGACAAATCTGACCTCTGGAGAAAACACAGGATTGGCTTTATGAGTCCGGAGAGGCGTCTCACCCTCACTGTCGCTGCTCAACAAGCCTGAAACACACACACACAGTTCTTCAGCTTATAGTTCTCACTAAAAACTCATATTTGCCTGAAAGGAAACAACATCATAAACACACAGGGAAAGGCTGCTCTGTGGGGTGTGGCGGTGCATGCTAATCATGTTTTTTAAACAGTGCTTCCTGAACAAACTAGAGCTCTGTCTTTACATTAAAAAGTATGGCTTGAGTGTTTTTTTTAATTGAGTATAACATCAAATTGTTAACGTGGTTCTAAGCTATTTAGAGAATGACTTTCATATGGCGAGACCACAGCATTCCCATGACACTAGGGGTAGCAATTTTAATATTTGTCCACGTGAATTCAAGAGTTTTAGTGTTATAGCATGGAATGAAGGACCAGTGTCAATAAAGGGAGTTGAGGATGGCTGTGATGCTCGTTAGGATGATTTATGGGTGTAAATTGTTAATAGTGATGACTACAGAACTCGAACACCGTCTCCTCGGATGATAAACCACTTTAAATTGTAATGTAGACGCATGTATTTTCTGTGAAGCTGCTAGGAAACGATGTGTATTGTGAAAAGCGCTATATGAACACATGTATAATACAGGAAGTAAGCCAGTGGCTTTAGTGTGCGTTTATCCTCGAGTTAGGGATCCTTGTTATTTTGTAAACTGAGCTCAAACCTGTGCTGATGGGAAGAAAACAAGTTGATAAGATTGAATCCAATATTTGGTGACAATATGTGACCCTGGACCACAAAACCAGTCATAAGGGGCAACTTTCTGAAATTGAGATTTATAGATCATCTGAATAAATAATCATCACTGATGTGTGGTTTGTTAGGACAATATCTGAAAATCTGGAATCTGAGGGTGCAAAAACATCTAAATCCTGAGAAAATCTCCTTTAAAGTTGTCCAAACTAAGTCCTTACCAATGCATATTACTACTAATAACACATTTATGATATATTTACAGTAGGACATTTACTAAATATCTTTATGGAGCATGATCTCAATATCCGAATGATTTCTGGCATAAAAGAAAAATGGATAATTCTGACCCACACGATGTGTTGTTGGCTATCGGCACAGATAAACCCGTGAGACGCAGCGCTGCTGTTGGGCTCAGGGACACGCTGTATGCTGTAAGATTTACAAGGCCAGTCATTTTAGACTGGGGACACCAAATTGGGTAAAGCACGCATGAATGGAATGAGCCGTGCCGCCCCTGCAGAACTCATCACCTGACCTGCACAGGAGGGACGCCGCTGAAACTGCCTCTGAGGCGGAGTCTGGGAGGATCTGTGCGCTGGTGGACACGTCTGATCCTCCGCCCTCCGTCCGGCCGGAGGCAGGAACACATGGTTCGGTGTGGACGCACTGGGTCTCGTCGCCGGACTCCACTGACCAGAGACGAGCAGTGACCGCTCAGATCTCCCGTCTCCTTCGACTGGACGGGGCCGCGTGGATGGAGGCGATGAAGTGACGGCACATTCCTCCTCCTCAGATTCAAACCCCAGGTCAAAGTTCACAGAGAAGAAGTCCTGCGAGCAGTTGAACGCCTGATCAGATCCTGTGCCGTGCTGCTTCCCATCAGGTCCAGTGCTCTTGTCTGGCGTCCGAACATCAGGAACACTCAGCTGAAGGAAAGCCTCGTCGTCTCCAAACAGGTCGACGCTCTCGTCCAGGTTCGGCTGCTCCTCGTGTTGCTCCTCAGCTTTCGTAAAGTCTTCGGCGTCGCCGTCGAACAACTCGTCCCAGCCTGGGGAAAGAGCGCAGGGATCAGCGGCGTGCTCCTCGTGCTCTCTGTTAACCAGGCTGAAGGTCACCTGGAACGCATCAGGAAACGGCTCCTTTGGGGGAACACTGAGGTCAAAGCCCTGCGGCGGCGATCTGGACAGCAGCTCTCGGACACTGGCGAGGATCCTCTGAAGAGCGCTGGTTTTCCGGCTGTGACGGCAGCGTTTAGGACTGCTGTGCTGCTCGGGCTGATAGAACATGTGCTGTAGATCCGAGCTCTCGCAGGGATCTTCCAGCAAACACTCCAGACACTCTCGCTGTGGCGATGGATCAGCCTCGGGATGGACGGTGTCATCGGTGAATGAGTCGATTCGCTCGTCCGCGACACACCGGTCCAGATCAAACCCGTCGTTTGAGGCGAGCCAGTTCTCTGCGCCCTGGATCAGCGTCACAGACGGCGTGCTCTCTCGCCGCTGACCGTCATCGGAGCAGTCATCAGAACGAGCGCTCCTGTGGGATTTTGACCTCTTCTTTCGAGGGATTTTGTGAGCGTTTGGTTTTGTGTCTCCGCCGCCATCATCATCCTCTTTCTGCAGATGCAGCATGAGCTCAGACTCACATCCACAGTCGCCCTGAGGACAGAGACGCAGACTAATACATCATGCCATTACAAATACAAACACTTACAAATAAATATAAAATAAAATGCAAAAATGTATTTTATAAAATAATTACCTATCAATACACAATAGATTTGTAAACCTATATAAATTAATTAAAAAAATGTATACATAACATCAATCTCTCTATCAATATACACAATACATTTAATTTATATATTTTATCATAAAATGTCTATCTATCCATCTATCGTTCTATCATCAAATTAAATTTAAATATAAATAAATATAAACAATTAAAATATATACATATAAAAATTGTTTAACTTCTCTATTGATGTATAAATAAAACATTTATAAATAATTATATATAAATATATATTATATATTATATATTATATATATATATAGTATTTGTATGTGTGTGTTGTGTGTGTACATATATAAACATAAAATACAAAAATATAATATAAAAATCTCTCAAATGAACTTATTTTATCCACGGACAAGAGTTTAGATCTGACACGAGAGGGAACAATGATTCTGTTATTGGCCAGCGGTCATGTGACTGATCTAACAGCCACTGGTTAGTTACCATTAACTACTACCAGTGAGATCCTGCTCCTGCATCGAGTTATGATCCAACCGTAACAACTGCAACTGAAGCGTTCATATTCTCACACATGAAAACTAGTGCTTAGCGTCATAATGAGGTCATGTGACGCGTCGTGAAACGGGCTGAAGACAATAGATGCTTTATGTGACTGACTCGAACTCATCACACCATGAATCATCAGAATAATGCCTGTTCAACAAAACCGAGGCGGCTCAATCTCATTCCTCTAAAGCATGAACACACACTCTGAGCGGGCCACCTTCTGATCTCCTTGTGTTGCACGGAGCCGCTGAGCATCTTCCGCCGGTGTTCTGACAGGAAGCAGAAGCCAGAGGAGATGTAGGTCACTCAGGATGACCCACTTCAGCGCTTATGTAACTGTTCTGAGAAGCGTTGCATAAGAGCGCCTGTATAGAGCGGCTGATGAAACGACGCTCTCCATTATTACAGCGGTCCGCTGACGTCACACCACACACAGACATGAGTCACGTCCAGCGCCTTTTCTTCCTGTAACATCTCAGCAATCAGCATAAATTAGACTTCTTTCTGTGAAAAATGCACTGAATATTTCATAATCAAATCTTGACAAACACATAAGTAGCAGTAGAGTTCAGGTGTTCAATCCCTTCATGGCCACGGGTGTATAAATCAAGCACTAGGCATGCAGACGCTTCTACACACATTTGTGAAAGAATGGGTCGCTCTCAGGAGCTCAGTGAACTCAAGCGTGATACCGTGATAGGTTGCCACCTGTGCAATAAGTCCATTCCTGACATTTCCTCACTACTAAATATTCCACGCTCAACTGTTAGAGGGATTATAACAAAGTGGAAGCAGTTGGGAACAACAGCAACTCAGCCACGAAGTGATAGGCCACGTAAAATCATAGAGCGGGGTCAGCGCATGCTGAGGGTCACAGTGCGCAGAAGTCACCAACTTTCTGCAGAGTCAATAGCTGCAGACCTCCAAACTTCTGTGGCCTTCAGATGAGCTCAAGAACAGTGCGTAGAGAGCTTCATGGAATGGGTTTCCATGGCCGAGCAGCTCATCCAAGCCTTACATCACCAAGTGCAATGCAAAACGTGGGATGCAGTGGAGTAAAGCACGCCGCCACTGGACTCTAGAGCAGTGGAGACC
>CM031959.1:43373908-43381408 GCA_018749465.1 Paracanthobrama guichenoti | reverse complement strand
TCGAATCCTTTTATGAAGCATTATTAGCAAAACTACAACCATTAGTTCATGTGAGTTCACAGTGCATTAACAGACGTAAACCTCATCATAAAGTGTTTTCTTGATTCAAGCATGAACCGAACAAACTTCTGTGAGGTTTACTCAAATCCAGAAGAGACTCTGGTCTGTGCTGATCGGCCGCACAAACACAAAGCAAACGCGGCGGCCCGTCGTACCCGTCATCTGAAGATTCAGCAATGAGCGGCGACCCTTGGTGGAGCGTCGGCCGGCGTCTCTGTGGTCAAACTGACCGCAGCTGATGTGCATCTTGTGCAGTGTCGGAGTGACGCCCGCCGGCAGCATACGGGGACTGTCAGGAAACATCTGGAAACTGTGCTTGTTTCCCAGGATGCTCTTGTTTATGCTCCGCCGGTTGCTCTGGCTCTGGTTATATGTCTGGAAGAGAGCAGGGTTTTTTTTTTATGCTTTACATACACTACATTGCCAACAGTGTTGTGACGCCTGCCTTTACATGCACATGAGCTTTAATGCCATCCCATTCTTAATCCGTAGGGTTTAATATGGAGTCGGCCCACCCTTTGCAGCTCTAACAGCTTCAGCTCTTCTGGGAAGGCTTTCCACAAGGTTTAGGAGTGTGTTTATGGGAATTTTTGACCATTCTTCTAGAAGCATTAAGAGTTCCTTTCACTGGAACTAAGGGGCCAAGCCCAACCCCTGAAAAACAACCCCAGCCCATAATCCCCCTCCACCAAACTTTACACTTGGCACAATGCAGTCAGACAAGTCCCGTTCTCCTGGCAACCTCCAAACCCAGACTCGTCCATGGGATTGTCAGACAGAGAAGCGTGATTGGTCACTCCAGAGAACACGTCTCCACTGCTCTAGAGTCCAGTGGCGGCGTGCTTTACTCCACTGCATCCCACGCTTTGCATTGCACTTGGTGATGTAAGGCTTGGATGAGCTGCGCGGCCATGGAAACCCATTCCATGAAGCTCTCTCCGCACTGTTCTTGAGCTCATCTGAAGGCCACAGAAGTTTGGAGGTCTGGAGCTATTGTTCTGCGCACTGTGACCCTCAGCATGCGCTGACCCCGCTCTATGATTTTACGTGGCCTATCACTTCGTGGCTGAGTTGCTGTTGTTCCCAATCGCTTCCACTTTGTTATAATCCCACTAACAGTTGAGCGTGGAATATTTAGTAGTGAGGAAATGTCAGGAATGGACTTATTGCACAGGTGGCAACCTATCACGGTACCACGCTTGAGTTCACTGAGCTCCTGAGAGCGACCCATTCTTTCACAAATGTGTGTAGAAGCGTCTGCATGCCTAGTGCTTGATTTATACACCTGTGGCCATGAAGAGATTGAACACCTGAACTCAGGGATTTGGAGGGGCGGCACAATACTTTCGGCAATATATATACACACATATATAAAATGTTGATTATTCCTCATATTCTCCATTGTTGCGGCTCCTCTCTTCCCAGTCTGTCAGTAACGCTCTGTTTAGTTCCTGTCTCTATGAAGCTCCTCCTTCTGAAAAGCATAATGTGCTCTGATTGGTCGGCTGGAGCAGTGTGTTGTGATTGGTGTTTGGGAAATGTCCCGCCCCTTACCATAACCACCAGTTTCAACACACGACTAACTCAACCAGGCCCCGCCCCTTTATTCTGCGTATTAATTATTATAATGAGGAATATTGTGACATGTTGGTTCCTGAAGAAACTCGCTGTGGCCGTTTCAGGAGTTCAGGAACACTGACACTGAGATAGAGAAGAACTGGCGCTTTGCAGAGCTTTATTATGCTCAAACAGCAACATCACACAAAAATGAACATGGAAAAAAAGCAATTTTACACTCACTCGTTCCTCTCGGCCCTCGGCCAGTATGACCACGATCCGTCCCTGTCGCCGGCGTCCCGTGCGGCCCATGCGCTGGACCAGACGGATGGGGCTCTTCTGAGCATCAAAACACACAATGAGATCCACCTCACCGATGTCCAGACCCTCCTCGCCGACACACGTGGACACCAGCGTGTTGAAGCCGCCCTCGCGGAACCGGCGCACCACCTAAACAGAGTTTGAGCATCTAAATAGTTCCCGTTCAGGACTGGTCTCACATGATGAACACACGATCATGTACCTCCAGCTGTTCTTTCTGCGTGAACCCTCGAACCCCTTTCCCGGCGGACGCCTGACCCATGAAGGTCATGACCCTGACCAGCGGCTGATGGCGGTTCAGCATCTCTGCGATCTCCTGCACGCTCTCGCGGAAGGACGAGAAGATCATGACGCGTGTGCTGACCTCAGCGGACGCCTTCGAATCTGTCCCAGAGTTCGGACACATCATCAGCCACAGCAAGAGACACAATCTCCCGAAACAACAACACTGACAGAGAGCTAAGGAATCCCACAGGTGACTGGATGAGTTTACCTGAGCTCTCGGCCCATGTCTGAAAGTGCCGCAGCACCACCTCGTCCAGTTTCTGTAGTTTGGGGTGACTGTAGACGTACGGCTCTTGAGGCCCTGTGGATGAAACACACTCGCTCATGAACGTCAGGCATCATTTACTCAGCCTCACTGGACCCGTAACAAGAGCAGACGTTCAAGCTCCAGAAGTGTTACAGTATTACATTATTATTATTATTATTATTACACAGTATTAATCACCTCGGCTCGATGTGGCAAACATGGTCTCCATTTCCCTGTAGAGATCCATGAAGACTGGACTCCTCTGAAGCTCGTTCCTCATTCGAGGCGACTCTGAGAAAACAACAAACGCTCATGACGTGAGGAGCATCATCAGCAGACCCACACGAGTGTGAGGAGTATCTGAGTACCTTTGGGTCCAGAGAAGATGTTCTGAATGAAGAGGAAGAGCGATCTGACGCCCATCTGCTGCAGTAACTCATAGCCGTGGTACAGACTGATGCAGAGGGCAAAATCTCCCTCGATCGGCCCCTGCTGCGGCCCCTGAGGACAGAACACACGCTCATCTCCAGATCACTGCAATGCGGCGGTTTAAAGCAGTTCAATGCAGCGAGTCAGTGGTTCAGTGCAGTGAGTCAGTGAGGTGGTTCAGTGCAGCAAGTCAGTGAGGTGGTTCAGTGCAGCGAGTCAGTGGTTCAGTGCAGCGAGTCAGTGAGGTGGTTCAGTGCAGTGAGTCAGTGAGGTGGTTCAGTGCAGCAAGTCAGTGAGGTGGTTCAGTGCAGCAAGTCAGTGAGGTGGTTCAGTGCAGCGAGTCAGTGGTTCAGTGCAGTGAGTCAGTGAGGTGGTTCAGTGCAGTGAGTCAGTGAGGTGGTTCAGTACAGCGAGTTGTGCAGTGAGTTGGTTCAGTGCAGCGAGTCAGTGAGGTGGTTCAGTGCAATAAGTCAGTGGTTCAATGCAGTGAGTTGGTTCAGTGCAGCTAGTCAGTGGTTCAGTGCAGCTAGTCAGTGAGTTGGTTCAGTGCAGCGAGTCAGTGAGTTGGTTCAGTGCAGCGAGTCAGTGAGTTGGTTCAGTGCAGCGAGTCAGTGGTTCAGTGCAGTGAGTCAGTGGTTCAGTGCAGTGAGTCAGTGAGTTGGTTCAGTGCAGTGAGTCAGTGAGGTGGTTCAGTACAGCGAGTTGTGCAGTGAGTTGGTTCAGTGCAGCGAGTCAGTGAGGTGGTTCAGTGCAATAAGTCAGTGGTTCAATGCAGTGAGTTGGTTCAGTGCAGCTAGTCAGTGGTTCAGTGCAGCTAGTCAGTGAGTTGGTTCAGTGCAGCGAGTCAGTGAGTTGGTTCAGTGCAGCGAGTCAGTGAGTTGGTTCAGTGCAGCGAGTCAGTGGTTCAGTGCAGTGAGTCAGTGGTTCAGTGCAGTGAGTCAGTGAGTTGGTTCAGTGCAGTGAGTCAGTGAGGTGGTTCAGTACAGCGAGTTGTGCAGTGAGTTGGTTCAGTGCAGCGAGTCAGTGAGGTGGTTCAGTGCAATAAGTCAGTGGTTCAATGCAGTGAGTTGGTTCAGTGCAGCTAGTCAGTGGTTCAGTGCAGCTAGTCAGTGAGTTGGTTCAGTGCAGCGAGTCAGTGAGTTGGTTCAGTGCAGCGAGTCAGTGAGTTGGTTCAGTGCAGCGAGTCAGTGGTTCAGTGCAGTGAGTCAGTGGTTCAGTGCAGTGAGTCAGTGAGTTGGTTCAGTGCAGTGAGTCAGTGAGGTGGTTCAGTACAGCGAGTTGTGCAGTGAGTTGGTTCAGTGCAGCGAGTCAGTGAGGTGGTTCAGTGCAATAAGTCAGTGGTTCAATGCAGTGAGTTGGTTCAGTGCAGCTAGTCAGTGGTTCAGTGCAGCTAGTCAGTGAGTTGGTTCAGTGCAGCGAGTCAGTGAGTTGGTTCAGTGCAGCGAGTCAGTGAGTTGGTTCAGTGCAGCGAGTCAGTGGTTCAGTGCAGTGAGTCAGTGGTTCAGTGCAGTGAGTCAGTGAGTTGGTTCAGTGCAGTGAGTCAGTGAGGTGGTTCAGTACAGCGAGTTGTGCAGTGAGTTGGTTCAGTGCAGCGAGTCAGTGAGGTGGTTCAGTGCAATAAGTCAGTGGTTCAATGCAGTGAGTTGGTTCAGTGCAGCTAGTCAGTGGTTCAGTGCAGCTAGTCAGTGAGTTGGTTCAGTGCAGCGAGTCAGTGAGTTGGTTCAGTGCAGCGAGTCAGTGAGTTGGTTCAGTGCAGCGAGTCAGTGGTTCAGTGCAGTGAGTCAGTGGTTCAGTGCAGTGAGTCAGTGAGTTGGTTCAGTGCAGTGAGTCAGTGAGGTGGTTCAGTACAGCGAGTTGTGCAGTGAGTTGGTTCAGTGCAGCGAGTCAGTGAGGTGGTTCAGTGCAATAAGTCAGTGGTTCAATGCAGTGAGTTGGTTCAGTGCAGCTAGTCAGTGGTTCAGTGCAGCTAGTCAGTGAGTTGGTTCAGTGCAGCGAGTCAGTGAGTTGGTTCAGTGCAGCGAGTCAGTGAGTTGGTTCAGTGCAGCGAGTCAGTGGTTCAGTGCAGTGAGTCAGTGGTTCAGTGCAGTGAGTCAGTGAGTTGGTTCAGTGCAGTGAGTCAGTGAGGTGGTTCAGTACAGCGAGTTGTGCAGTGAGTTGGTTCAGTGCAGCGAGTCAGTGAGGTGGTTCAGTGCAATAAGTCAGTGGTTCAATGCAGTGAGTTGGTTCAGTGCAGCTAGTCAGTGGTTCAGTGCAGCTAGTCAGTGAGTTGGTTCAGTGCAGCGAGTCAGTGAGTTGGTTCAGTGCAGCGAGTCAGTGAGTTGGTTCAGTGCAGTGAGTCAGTGCAGCGAGTGGTTCAGTGCAGCGAGTCAGTGGTTCAGTGCAGCGCGTTGTGCAGTGAGTTGGTTCAGTGCAGCTAGTCAGTGGTTCAGTGCAGCTAGTCAGTGGTTCAGTGCAGCTAGTCAGTGAGTTGGTTCAGTGCAGCGAGTCAGTGAGTTGGTTCAGTGCAGTGAGTCAGTGCAGCGAGTGGTTCAGTGCAGCGAGTCAGTGGTTCAGTGCAGCGAGTCAGTGGTTCAGTGCAGCGAGTTGTGCAGTGAGTTGGTTCAGTGCAGCGAGTTGTGCAGTGAGTTGGTTCAGTGCAGTGAGTCAGTGGTTTAGTGCAGTGAGTTGGTTCAGTGTAGCAAATCAGTGGTTCAGTGCAATGAGTCAGTGGTTCAGTGAGTCGGTTCAGTGTGAGTCGGTTCAGTGTCTGCTGTACCTGGATGTGTGGCGGTGGGTTGCGTCTGAACTGTTCTCGGGAAAGAATGATCTGGTACTTTGTGAGGGAGCGGAGGTCGCGGTGATTCAACAGCCTCATCTGGGTCAGACGGGACGTAAACTTCTCTAAAACCTGTGAGGAAAACAGGCCAGAGCGGGCCAGCCACGTGTCAAAATCATTTCAGCAGCACAATGGAGCCCACGGACCCTTTTCAACACACAATCACGCCACATATTTCATTTACACCTTCATCTTTCATCCTCGCAGGAGGAGCGTTTGCTGCCCTGCTGTGGAAATGCCACACACACACAAACACGATCAAGACATCAGGGCGCTCTTATTGATTAAATGCAGTCTCTACAGGATTCATTTATTACACTCGGACCTAAATCATGAATCAGTGTCTCTCAGAGCATCTGCTGCACTCATTACTAGTGATTAGAGATCAATCAGAAATAGAGAAATAAAGCGTTACTGTTTGTCTGTGTTTACAGTGTTGAGTTCTATAAACAACTAATTATTATTATTAAAATATCTGGCCCACTAGTGTTCAGAACATCATGACTGTACCTGTGATCTAGAGGAACACTGAGCTCATCACACACACACACACACACACACACACACACACACACACACACACACACACACACACACACACACACACACTCACTCTCTCACACACCTCTCTCTCACACACACACACACACACACTCTCTCTCACACACTCTCTCTCACACACCCTCTCCCTCACACACTCTCTCCTTCACACACACACTCTCTCACACACACCCTCTCTCTCACACACACACACACACACTCTCTCTCACACACACACTCTCTCTCTCACACACCCTCTCTCTCACACACTCTCTCCCTCACACACACACTCTCTCACACACACCTCTCTCTCACACACACACACACACACTCTCTCTCTCTCACACTCTCTCTCTCTCTCTCTCACACACCTCTCTCTCTCACACCCTCTCTCACACACCTCTCTCTCACACACACTCTCTCTCACACACTCACTCTCACACACTCACACTCACCTCTCACTCTCACACTCTCTCTCTCTCACACTCTCTCTCACACTCACACTCTCTCACACTCACACTCTCTCACACACACTCACACACACTCACACACACTCACACACACTCACACACACTCACACACACTCACACACACTCACACACACTCACACACACCCTCTCTCTCACACACACACACACACACACACTCACACACACACACACACACACACACACACACACTCACACACACACACACACACACTCACTCACACTCACACACTAACACACACTCACACTCTCTCACACACACCCTCTCTCACACACACACACACACACACACACACACTCTCTCTCACACACCCTCTCTCTCACACACCCTCTCTCACACACCCTCTCTCACACACCCTCTCTCACACACCCTCTCTCACACCCTCTCTCTCACACACACACACACACACACACACACACACACACTCACACACACACACACACACACTCACACACACACTCACACACACACACACTCACACACACACACACACTCACACACACACTCACACTCACTGACACACACACACACACACTCACTCACACTCACACCCACTCACACTCACACCCACTCACACTCACACCCACTCACACACACACACCCACTCACACACACACACACACACACACTCTCTCTCACACACACACACACACACACACAAACACTCACACACACACACAAACACTCACACTCTCTCACACACACACTCTCTCACACACAAACACTCACACACACACACACACAAACACTCACACTC
>CM031959.1:43306408-43366408 GCA_018749465.1 Paracanthobrama guichenoti | reverse complement strand
CACCTGCGCCACCTACTGGCGGTTTAGTTTCGTGTTTAAAGGTATCATCCAACATTTTATTTGTAAATTAAAAAAAGATATTTAACGATCTCATAACATTATTTAATGCGTTGTAATTTTTCTGTGTAAGTGATTAATCTGATTGGAAACAGCCCTGTAGTGTCTTACTAATCAAATAAGCTTCATCTTTCATTTTAAATGATACAATTTGATCAATATCTAAAACGATCAGGGGAAAATGCCCTTTATAAAGATTCAAATATCATAAATATGTTAAAGCTGACTGAACACTGCGGCTTCAGAATAAATGATATTTACAACACATGATACTCGGATGACACATTCAGTCAAATAAACACGGGATCTCTCTCCACTGTCGTCAGGAGCTCTGGAAACACCATCGGAGCTCTTCCTGCAGACATGCGTGACTCGCAGCAGGAAGGATTTCCCATGATTCACTGGGCCTAGGCCCGTCCTGACCCAGTTCAGATTAATCACATGACGCTGGGGATTCAGCTCTGTTCACCGTATCAGACGCAGTTTATAAAGCTCGATCATATTCATCTGATCACGAGCGCGCGTCCTTGAACATGCAGTGAAGGTGGTGTGTGTTTGTGTGATCAGGTGGTGTGTGTTTGTGTGATCAGGTGACGTGTGTTTGTGTGCGAGATCTCGGAGATTATCCAGACCGGCGGCTTTCTAAATCCAGTGCAGTAAAGCGCTTTACACCGCCAGAAGAGCAAACGTTACAGTAAGAGGTCAGGCAGGGGTCAGGATCGATCGCTCCGGTTTCCCACACAGCTCTGACCTAATGATGCGAGATCTGATTCATATATTAACAGTTTCTTCATTAGGGAAGCTCACTTCATTTCTACACTTACTAATGCATCACAACATCAGCACTGACCTACATATGAATATGTTTTGCTAGTAAATGATACGTGAAGGGTTATAGTCAGAGGGATTCTGATCCACACACACACACACACACACACACACACACACTGCGTGATGTTTTTAGCCGGAGCCGGTGAGCGAGTGGTTTGATGAAGTGTCTGCTGCCGCGGCTCATTAGCGTCCCGCTGTAAACACAGGACGGCTAACACTCAAACTGACCACCAGCTTCCTGCACCGCTGGGATCATCACGGCTCTCGGCTCACACAGGCTGCGGTTATTTGATCAGAAATACAGTAAAAACTGTGAAATGTTATTCAGGGTGTGACTAAACCCCTGTGACTGGTGTATGCGCTTCTCATCCCTTCAGTTTGATGAAGCAGGAACTGTAATGTCCATTTATTTATAGCATATAATTAAAACCGATGACAGTTGAGCGATGTGCTGAACACGGACTCAAACACGTTACAAAGGCAATGAACAACACAAACATAATGTCCATCTGCTCCTCGATTCACAGACATGGCCGAGCCCATCCAGCAGATCACCACCAATAACGACGGCACACACACACGGGAGCATATTCCTCACACACTCATCACACGCAAGGAGAAGGTACGTACGGTAGACAACACACGCACACGGGAGCATGTTCCTCACACACACACACGCAGACAACACATACGCACACAGGAGCATGTTCCTTACACACACACACACACGGGAGCATGTTCCTCACACACACATACGCAAACAACACACACATGCACATGGGAGCATGTTCCTCACATACGTCACACGCAAGGAGAAGGTACGTACGGCAGACAACACACACACAAGAGCATGTTCCTCACACACGCACACGGGAGCATGTTCCTCACACACACACGCAGACAACACGCACACGGGAACATGTTCCTCACACACACACACAGGAGCATGTTCCTCACACACGCAGACAACACACACACACACACGGGAGCATGTTCCTCACACACACACGCAGACAACACGCACACAGGAGCATGTTCCTCACACACGCAGACAACACACACACACACACGGGAGCATGTTCCTCACACACACACACGCAGACAACACGCACACAGGAGCATGTTCCTCACATACGCAAACAACACACACACACACACACACACACACGGGAGCATGTTCCTCACATACATCACACGGGAGCATGTTCCTCACACACGCAGACAACACACACGCACACGGGAGCATGTTCCTCACATACATCACGCAAGGAGAAGGTACGTACGGCAGACAACACACACACACGGGAGCATGTTCCTCACACACGCACACGGGAGCATGTTCCTCACACACGCAGACAACACACACGCAGACGGGAGCATGTTCCTCACATACATCACGCAAGGAGAAGGTACGTACGACAGACAACACGCACACGGGAGCATGTTCCTCACACACATCACATGCAGACAACACACACACACAGGAGCATGTTCCTCACACACACATACGCAAACAACACACACATGCACATGGGAGCATGTTCCTCACATACATCACTCGCAAGGAGAAGGTACGTACGGCAAACAACACACACGCACACGGGAGCATGTTCCTCACACACACGCAGACAACACACGCACACACACGGGAGCATGTTCTTCACACACACGCACACACACACGCACACAGACAACACACGCACACAGGAGCATGTTCCTCACACGTCACACGCAGACAACACACGCACACAGGAGCATGTTCCTCACACACACGGGAGCATGTTCCTCACACGTCACACGCAGACAACACACGGGAGCATGTTCCACACACACACACACGGGAGCATGTTCCACACACACACACACGGGAGCATGTTCCACACATACACACACGGGAGCATGTTCCACACACACACACGGGAGCATGTTCCACACACACACACACACACACGGGAGCATGTTCCACACACACACACACACACACGGGAGCATGTTCCACACACACACACACACACACACTGGGAGCATGTTCCACACACACACACACACACACGGGAGCATGTTCCACACACACACACACACACACACAGGAGCATGTTCCACACACACACACACACACACGGGAGCATGTTCCACACACACACACATGTTCCACACACACGGGAGCATGTTCCACACACACACACACACACACACACGGGAGCATGTTCCACACACACACACACACGGGAGCATGTTCCACACACACACACACACAGGGCATGTTCCACACACACACACACACACACACACACACACAGGGAGCATGTTCCACACACACACACACACACACACATCGGGAGCATGTTCCACACACACACACACACGGGGAGCATGTTCCACACACACACACACACACATGTTCAGCATGTTCACACACACACACAGCATGTTCACACACACACACACACGGAGCATGTTCCACACACACACACACACACACACACACACACACACACACACCTGGGAGCATGTTCCACACACACACACACACACACACACACACGGGAGCATGTTCCACACACACACACACACACACACACACGGGCATGTTCCACACACACACACACACACACACACACGGGAGCATGTTCCACACACACACACACACACACGGGAGCATGTTCACACACACACACACGGGAGCATGTTCCACACACACACACACACACACACGGGAGCATGTTCCACACACACACACACACACACACGGGAGCATGTTCCACACACACACACACACACACGGGAGCATGTTCCACACACACACACACACACACGGGAGCATGTTCCACACACACACACACACACACACGGGAGCATGTTCCACACACACACACACACACACACGGGAGCATGTTCCACACACACACACACACACACGGGAGCATGTTCCACACACACACACACACACACACACACGGGAGCATGTTCCACACACACACACACACACACACACACAGAGCATGTTCCACACACACACACACACACACACACACAGGGAGCATGTTCCACACACACACACACACACACACACACACACACACACGAGCATGTTCCACACACACACACACACACACACACACACACGGGAGCATGTTCCACACACACACACACACACGGGAGCATGTTCCACACACACACACACACACACACGGGAGCATGTTCCACACACACACACACACACACACACGGGAGCATGTTCCACACACACACACACACACACACGAGCATGTTCACACACACACACACACACACACGGAGCATGTTCCACACACACACACACACACACACGGAGCATGTTCCACACACACACACACACACCTGACGGAGCATGTTCACACACACACACACGGGAGCATGTTCCACACACACACACACACACGGGAGCATGTTCCACACACACACACACACACACGGGAGCATGTTCCACACACACACACACGGGAGCATGTTCCACACACACACACACACACACACACACACACACAGAGACATGTTCCACACACACACACACACGGGAGCATGTTCCACACACACACACACACACACACACACACAGGAGCATGTTCCACACACACACACACACACACACACGGGAGCATGTTCCACACACACACACACACACACACGGGAGCATGTTCACACACACACACACACACACACCTGCATGTTCACACACACACACACACACACACACACACGGGAGCATGTTCCACACACACACACACACACACGGAGCATGTTCCACACACACACACACACACACACATGTTCGGGACACATGTTCGGGCATGTTCACACACACACACACACACGGAGCATGTTCCACACACACACACACACACACACACACGAGCATGTTCCACACACACACACACACACGGGAGCATGTTCACACACACACACACGGGAGCATGTTCCACACACACACACACACACGGGAGCATGTTCCACACACACACACACACACACACACACACACACACGGGAGCATGTTCCACACACACACACGGGAGCATGTTCCACACACACACACACACACACGGGAGCATGTTCCACACACACACACAGGAGCATGTTCCACACACACACACACACACACACACACACACACACACACACACACGGGAGCATGTTCCACACACACACACACGGGAGCATGTTCCACACACACACACGGGAGCATGTTCCACACACACACGGGAGCATGTTCCACACACACACACACGTGGAGCATGTTCCACACACACACACACACACGGGAGCATGTTCACACACACACACACACACGGGCATGTTCCACACACACACACACACACGGGAGCATGTTCCACACACACACACACACACGGCATGTTCCACACACACACACACACACACACACACACACGGGCATGTTCCACACACACACACACACGGGAGCATGTTCACACACACACACACACACACACACACACACGGGAGCATGTTCCACACACACACACACGGGGAGCATGTTCACACACACACACACACACACGGGAGCATGTTCCACACACACACACACACACATGAGGAGCATGTTCCACACACACACACACACACACACACACACACACACACACACGGAGCATGTTCCACACACACACACAGGGAGCATGTTCCACACACACACACACGGGAGCATGTTCCACACACACACACACACACACGGGAGCATGTTCACACACACACACACACACGGGAGCATGTTCCACACACACACACACACGGGAGCATGTTCACACACACACACACACACGGGAGCATGTTCACACACACACACACACACGGGGCATGTTCACACACACACACACACACGGGCATGTTCCACACACACACACACACACACGGAGCATGTTCCACACACACACACACGGGAGCATGTTCACACACACACACACACATTAGGGAGCATGTTCACACACACACACACACGGGAGCATGTTCACACACACACACACAGGAGCATGTTCACTTTTACACATCACACGCAAGGAGAAGGTGCGTACGGCAGACAACACACACACAAGAGCATGTTCCTCACACACACACACACACACGGGAGCATGTTCCACACACACACACACACACACACACACACAGGAGCATGTTCCGCACACACACACACACAGGAGCATGTTCCACCCACACACACACACACACACACACACACACACACAGGAGCATGTTCCGCACACACTCATCACACGCAAGGAGAAGGTACGTACGGCAGACAACACACACACACGCACACGGGAGCATGTTCCTCACACACACACGCAGACAACACGCACATGGGAGCATGTTCCTCACACACTCAAGGAGAAGGTACGTACGGCAGACAACACACACACACACACACCTGTGAACTTCAGCACTTGTTCTAGCAGGTGTGTGACGCGATACAATGACATATGCAATGAAATTGTAATTGCGATTATTAATTACGATTCACAGTTTCACACTGAACGATGAACCGCTGTTTGAAGCGACTGCGTGCCATATTGTTATAAAGCTGAAAACACGCATGAGCCTCGTCAAATATACTTTTATTTATGTGCATTGACACATTGTGATTTTTCCATCCAGTGTTTTATTTTTTATATCCCAAAATGTGCATAAAAATGTGTATGGAAACTGACAACTACCACGTTCAAACGCACCTTCATGAATGTGCCATTAAATATGACACACGGATGAGGAGCACTGATTGGCTACTGCAACCATTAAACTCCACCCACTGTCATTGATTGACACTCTCCATCCAGGTCAGAAACTGGCCAAAGCTGCAGGCAGAAACCCAATGAGACGCCACAGATGTGAATATCATCACACGTCTCAACGTGTTTACTGTAAGAAAATACCCCAAAAGGTGAACTATGACTCGCATCCGGATCATTCAACACACGTTCGAGCAGAGCGTTCACTCTTTATGATCAAGTGAAAACACTTTAAATGCATGAATGCAACGACAACATGTTTGCTCTGCTGAATGTTTGTGTGAGCTACCCCTTTAAGAGCATGACTGTATTTCACGCGTGACGTTGGTGTGTTGCAGTGCGGAGAGCTGGTGTCCGAGAAGCGCCACTATGAGAAGGCGCACTGGGCCTGCATCACCGTTCACGAGGACACGTACGAGCAGAGCATCTGCTACGGCTTCATGAAGATCATGAGATTCATCTGCCAGCAGAACACAGCAGGTCCGTGAGCACAGAGTCCACCCAGCGCCCTCACCACACCCTAACCTAGCGGCCCTGTGTGTGTGTGTGTGTCCACAGGCAGTTACCTGGGCATGACCATACCCATTGTGACGGTGGTCCGCACAGATGAGATGCACACCACTCTGTCCCGGGCCGTCACCGTGGCGTACTACCTGCCGGCACAGCACCAGACCGACCCGCCGCGGCCACACCCGAGATCCGCATCGAGCAGTGGCCCGCCACGATAGTCTACACCAGGTGACTCCTCAGGGCTCACACACACTTAATGCTGGTCCATCATGAGTGCTCACTGTAATGTGTTGTGTACGGGTGTATGAATGCATATTTTATCTCCTCGTCTGAATCTGAATGAGCTCCTGCAATAATAAAGCAGACTTTTCAAAATAAGAGTCCCGCTGAATTTCAGGCTGGTTTATTAAAGTCACGCTG
Source organism: Paracanthobrama guichenoti (assembly GCA_018749465.1). NCBI lineage: Eukaryota > Metazoa > Chordata > Actinopteri > Cypriniformes > Gobionidae > Paracanthobrama > Paracanthobrama guichenoti. The sequence goes on along the minus strand of CM031959.1, from coordinate 43,358,810 downwards.
TGTGTCCACCCAGTTATTATTTGGTTACACAAACTGTATTATGTTTAATTTAATTTAAAGTAAACTCTTGTATCTTCTGTGGGACGCCCCGTCACAGGAGAGACAGTATTTGACATGTATTATTAAATATATAGATTTTGTGCAAATGAGTCCAACTTTAACACATGCCATGTGATTCCAGGGCCTTCACGGGCGCCACCAACGAGCTGTCCATCATTCACGAGATCCGCAGTCTGGCCGAGGCTCTGGACCGTCCGGCCGTCTGTGTCAGCGACTCCTTCATCGTGGCCGGATACACCAACCCGGCGGCGGCCAACCGACAGAACGAGATCTGGTTCCTGGAGAGGCCCTGAGCCGCTCGCCGACCCACGTACCACCTGATCTACCTTTACCCAGAATCCTCTGCTCCTCTCAGAGACCATATAACATCTGTCAAAGCGTGCTAGTTCCTGATTACCCATGAGCACTGCTCCTCGCAGTCATGTGATGTTCGTGAGCTCTGCCTGAGGAACACGAGAACAAGCTCATTATGAGCTACACCACAACTGGAAGCCAATCACTCTCGACACTGTTGCTCTAAGACAATCATGTGTATGCTGTGATGTCACACACACACACTCACTTGTACACACACACTCACCTGTCTGTCGCTCTCTGTTCTGCTCTATAAAATTAACGCTTATGTAGTCAACAAATCAATAACACACACACACACATATATATTATATATTGTCATAGTGCTATTTTTGTTAAGTATTTTTGTAAATGTTTGCTTCTCTGTTACTCCTCTAATAAGTGCAGATGTCAAACCCACAGGGAAATGAACTGAGTTTCCAGAATGAAACACTCACACACACACACACACACACACACACACACTCTCTCACACACACACTCACACACACACACTCACACACACACTCACACACACACACACACTCTCTCACACACACACACACACACACACTCTCACACACACACACACACACACACTCTCTCACACACACACACACTCTCTCACACACACACTCTCTCACACACACACACTCTCTCTTGAATGACGTGAACGAGCTCAACTCTTGCCAACAGACGCGAAGCGTGTTCTCTCTGTGTTTCACGGGCTCGCCGCCGCACACTACAGCCACTGTGAACTTCTGAATGCTTGTTCATATTCTGCTCTGACCTCAATAAACTGTTATTGATCACTGAACGACTCCGATCACTTTACAGCTTAAACACATGCAGCAGCATTACTGAGCTCACCGCACTTGGTATTTCTGGATTTAAAAATGGTTAAATGGTGGTTGCAACACCCTAGCAACCATCCCAAATACCTTAGCAACTGCATAGCAACACCCTAGCGACCACCCAGAGTACCTTAGCAACCACATATAAATCTGTCAAAAATTTGATAGTAGAGGCAATTCAGTCTACGGAAAGTTTTTCCATTACACATTCAGATTTCCCTCATGCTTCCAGGTTTTTCCAAGAATCCTGGGATAAGAAATATGTCAGCCTGATCTTTAGCAGAACTTAAAGCTTAAACCCCTGATCTCAGCGTGTGTAAAGACTGAGAGTCTGTCCATCACAGCCTCACTTTCATCTGCACGACGTCAATATCCATCCCGACCGAGGTCTGCGGTTCCGGGATGAACATCAGTGGAGCCACAGCGCCCCCTCCAGTGACTGACCCTGTGCTATAGTCCAGCGAGCGTCCGATGTGTCCAGCTGAACGCGTCTCACCTGCAGGTACTGCGTCTGATAGCGGGTGAGCGACTCTCCCAGCGGGACCACCATCTTCTCCAGGCTGCGCTGATGGACGTGCGCCTGGACGTCGGGACTGTCCTCGGAGCGCAGCTCGATGTGAGAGATCAGCAGGTTGGAGATCACCTGCTGCACCGCCTGCGCAGCACACACACCACTCATTAACCATCACGCACTGGGATTCTGAACAGTACTTGTAAGTGATTCTGACTGAGAAGCACATCACAGTTCATCCCCCCCCCGCTCACCTTGACGTCTCCTCCCGGTGTGGCGCTGAGTGCCAGGATGCGGAACCGCTGCGTTTGTTTGCTCAGCTCACGGACCACCTGAAGAACAAGCACACGCGTCAGAACCAGAGCGGAGCTCCCAGCATGCCTCAGTCCGAGCCGGAGGGAGGGAGGGAGCGCACCTGACAGTAGGCGTGATTCCCCGTGGCCTTGTGGGCCTCGTCGATGACCACACACTTGACCTGAGCGGCCGGACAGGAGTTACGGGTCAGATCATTCACCATCACCTGAGGAGTCAGGAAGAACACACGCCTGGAGCGCCAGAGCTCTCGCCTCTGCTGCGCCGCCGTCGAGCCTACACACACACACACACACACACACACACACACACACACACAGTTCACAGCAGAGCTACAGATACTCATGATGTTAATGTTTATAATATCTCAATATCTTCATGCCTTAAAGTCACATTTATCAGATTAAAGCTGAGTGATAATAGTCACATTAGAGACGACATAAACAATCGTGTGTGTGTGTGTGTGTGTGTGTGAGTGAGAGAGAGAGAGAGAGAGACAGACACAGACAGAGACCTGTGAGCTCGGCCATGTGCGGCTGAGGGATGCCCATGAGCCCGTAGCAGGCCTGGATCTGCTGCGCCACCAGCGGTTTGGTGGGCGCCATGAACACGATCTTGCCCGCGGGGAACCAGCGGTAGTAGTTGTACATGACCACGGCGGCGATGAAGGTCTTGCCCAGGCCGGTGGGGAGGCAGACCAGCGTGTTCCTCAGCAGCGCCGCCTCGCAGATCTGCAGCTGGTACTGCCGGACGGGCAGGTTGGTGGGGTAGATCCAGATCCGGCCCGCAGAGGGGTCGAAGCCCGGCTCGGGACCGGCCTGCAGGGAGCGCTCGGCCTCATACACGGCCACCAGCATCACATCATCATCATCATCATCATCATCATCATCATCAGCTGCTGCGCTCTCGCCCCACAGACTCCTGCTGTCCGTCTGCGCCGAGGGGCGTGCGGGGGGTCTCCTCTGGTCTGGGGTGGTTTTGCTCTGATCTGAGGTGGTTTTGCTCTGGTCTCTGTGAGACACGCTGCAGCCCCATGACTGGAATAAAGTCCTCTGATTGGAGCTCATTGTAGAATCATAACCATCATCATAATCAGCGTCAGTGAATATTACCGGTAATAAACAAACGGTCGAATCCTGTCAGACCGAGTCGGATACCGCATACCGCGTCTCTCTCCGCTCCGCGGCGCTTAAATGACGCGCGTCGGCCGCTCAAACCCGAGCCGTGTTCTCGCTTTCATCTTCTAAACAAACACAAACAAGAGCGCGAACCAAACGGCTGGTCGAATGTGGCGCGCGTGCAGCTGACGTCACTGAGTGACAGTGCGCATGCGCGGGCGGCGTGTTCCTGTGACGTGTGACGCGCGCAGGATCTGATGAAGTTATTGTAGAATATTTCATAATAATGCCGAGCTCTAATGCATCGCTCAGAGCCTGCGGGTGGACAGGATATCTGTGATATCCGTTATATCCGTGATATCCGTTATATCCGTGATATCCGTTATATCCGTGATATCTGTGATATCTGTGATATCTGTTATATCTGTGATATCTGTGATATCTGTGATATCCGTGATATCCATGATATCCGTGATATCCGTGATATCCGTTATATCCGTGATATCCGTGATATCCGTTATATCCGTGATATCCGTGATATCTGTGATATCTGTGATATCTGTGATATCTGTTATATCTGTTATATCTGTTATATCTGTTATATCTGTGATATCCGTGATATCCGTGATATCCGTGATATCCGTGATATCTGTTATATCTGTGATATCTGTTATATCTGTTATATCTGTTATATCATCCGTGCCATCCGATATCCGTGATATCCGTTGATATCCGTTATATCCGTTATATCCGTTATATCCGTTATATCCGTGATATCTGTGATATCTGTTATATCCGTGATATCCGTTATATCCGTTATATCCGTTATATCCGTGATATCCGTGATATCCGTTATATCCGTTATATCCGTTATATCCAATTATATCCGTGATATCCGTTATATCCGTTATATCCGTTATATCCGTTATATCCGTTATATCCATTGATATCCGTTATATCCGTTATATCTGTTATATCCGTTATATCCGTTATATCCGTTATATCCGTTATATCCGTTATATCCGTTATATCTCCGTGATATCCGTGATATCCGTTATATCCGTTATATCCGTGATATCCGTTATATCTGTGATATCCGTTATATCCGTTATATCCGTGATATCCGTGATATATCGTTATATCTGTTATATCCGTATCTGTTATATCCGTGATATCCGTTTATATCCGTTATATCCGATGATATCTGTTATATCTGTTATATCTGTTATATCCGTGATATCCGTGATATCCGTTATATCCGTTATCTGTGATATCTGTGATATCTGTTATATCCGTGATATCCGTGATATCCGTTATATCTGTTATATCCGTGATATCTGTTATATCTGTGATATCTGTTATATCTGTGATATCTGTGATATCTGTTATATCTGTTATATCTGTGATATCCGTTATATCCGTTATATCCGTGATATCCGTTATATCCGTGATATCCGTGATATCCGTGATATCCGTGATATCCGTGATATCCGTTATATCCGTTATATCCGTTATATCCGTTATATCCGTTATATCCGTGATATCCGTGATATCGTTATATCTGTGATATCCGTGATATCCGTGATATCCGTGATATCCGTGATATCCGTTATATCCGTTGATATCCGTGATATCCGTTATATCTGTTATATCTGTCCGTGATATCCGTGATATCCGTGATATCCGTTATATCCGTGATATCCGTGATATCCGTGATATCCGTGATATCCGTGATATCCGTGATATCCGTGATATCCGTGATATCCGTTATATCCGTGATATCCGTGATATCCGTGATATCCGTGATATCCGTTATATCCGTGATATCCGTGATATCCGTGATATCCGTGATATCCGTGATATCCGTTATATCCGTGATATCCGTGATATCCGTTATATCCGTGATATCCGTTATATCCGTGATATATCCGTGATATCCGTATCCGTTATATCCGTGATATCCGTGATATCCGTGATATCCGTGATATCCGTGATATCCATTGATATCCGTGATATCCGTGATATCCGTGATATCCGTGATATCCGTGATATATATCCGTTATATCCGTGATATCCGTTATATCCGTTATATCCGTTATATCGTGATATCCGTGATATCCGTTAATCCGTGATATCCGTGATATCCGTTATATCCGTGATATCCGTGATATCCGTTATATCCGTGATATCCGTGATATCCGTGATATCCGTGATATCCGTATCCGTGATATCCGTGATATCCGTGATATCCGTGATATCCGTGATATCGTGATATCCGTTATATCCGTGATATCCGTGATATCCGTGATATCCGTGATATCCGTGATATCCGTGATATCCGTGATATCCGTTATATCCGTGATATCCGTGATATATCCGTGATATCCGTTATATCCGTTATATCCGTGATATCCGTTATATCCGTGATATCCGTGATATCCGTTATATCCGTGATATCCGTGATATCTGTTATATCGATATATCCGTTATATCCGTGATATCCGTGATATCCGTGATATCCATTGATATCTGTGATATCCGTGATATCCGTTATATCCGTGATATCCGTGATATCTGTATATCTGTATATCCGTGATATCTGTTATATCCGTGATATCCGTTATATCATGTGATATCCGTGATATCCGTGATATCCGTTATATCCGTTATATCCGTTATATCCGTGATATCTGTTATATCCGTGATATCCGTTATATCCGTGATATCCGTTATATCCGTGATATCCGTTATATCCGTTATATCCGTGATATCTGTGATATCTGTTATATCTGTTATATCTGTGATATCCGTATCCGTTATATCCGTGATATCCGTGATATCTGTGATATCCGTGATATCTGTTATATCCGTGATATCCGTTATATCCGTGATATCTGTGATATCCGTTATATCCGTGATATCCGTTATATCCATTATATCTGTGATATCCGTGATATCCGTTATATCGTGATATCCGTTATATCCGTGATATCTCCGTTATATCCGTGATATCTGTGATATCCAAGTTATATCCGTGATATCCGTGATATCCGTGATATCTGTGATATCCGTGATATCTGTGATATCTGTTATATCCGTTATATCCGTGATATCTGTGATATCTGTTATATCCGTGATATCCGTTATATCCGTGATATCTGTTATATCCGTGATATCTGTGATATCTGTTATATCCGTGATATCCGTTATCTGTGATATCCGTTATATCCGTGATATCTGTTATATCCGTGATATCTGTGATATCCGTGATCCGTGATATCCGTGATATCCGTGTATCCGTGATATCTGTGATATCCGTTGATATCCGTTATATCCGTGATATCCGTGATATCTGTGATATCTGTGATATCCGTGATATCTGTGATATCCGTGATATCTGTTATATCTGTGATATCTGTGATATCCGTGATATCTGTGATATCTGTGATATCTGTTATATCTGTGATATCTGTGATATCCGTTATATCTGTTATATCCATTGATATCTGTGATATCCGTGATATCTCCGTTCCGTGATATCCGTGATATCTGTGATATCTGTGATATCTGTGATATCTGTGATATCCGTTATATCTGTGATATCTGTTATATCTGTGATATCTGTTATATCCGTTATATCCGTGATATCCGTTATATCCGTGATATCCGTGATATCCGTTATATCGTTATATCTGTGATATCCGTGATATCCGTTATATCCGTTATCCGTGATATCCGTGATATCCGTGATATCCGTGATATCCGTGATATCCGTTATATCCGTGATATCCGTGATATCCGTGATATCCGTGATATCCGTGATATCTGTTATATCTGTTATATCTATTATATCTGTTGATATGATATCCGTGATATCCGTTATATCCGTTATATCTGTTATATCTATCTGTTATATCCGTGATATCCGTTATATCCGTGATATCTGTGATATCCGTGATATCTGTTATATCTGTGATATCTGATATCCGTGATATCTGTGATATCCGTGATATCTCATGATATCCGTGATATCCGTGATATATATCTGTTATATCTGTTATATCTGTGATATCCGTGATATCTGTTATATCCGTGATATCCGTTATATCTGTGATATCTGTGATATCTGTGATATCCTGTTATATCCGTTGATATCCGTGATATCTGTGATATCTGTGATATCCGTTGATATCCGTTATATCCGTGATATCTGTTATATCTGTGATATCTGTGATATCCTGTTATATCTGTGATATCTGTTATATCTGTGATATCCGTGATATCCATATCCGTTATATCCGTGATATCTGTGATATCGTCTGTTATATCCATTGATATCCGTGATATCCGTTATATCCGTGATATCCGTGATATCCGTTATATCAGTGATATCCGTTATCCGTGATATCTGTTATATCTGTGATATCTGTGATATCTGTTATATCTGTTATATATCTGTGTGTGATATCTGCGTGATATCCAGATATCCGTTATATCTGTGATATCGTTATATATCCGTGATATCCGTTATATCCGTGATATCTGTGATTCTGTTATATCCGTGTGATATCTGTGATATCCGTGATATCCATTGATATCCGTGATATCCGTTATATCCGTTATATCTGTTATATCTGTGATATCTGTTATATCTGTATCCGTTATATCCGTGATATCTGTTATATCTGTGATATCTGTGATATCTGTTATATCTGTGATATCTGTGATATCTGTTATATCCGTGATATCTGTTATATCTGTGATATCTGTGATATCCGTTGATATCCGTTATATCGTTATATCATTATATCCGTGATATCTGTTATATCCGTGATATCTGTTATATCCGTGATATCCGTGATATCCGTTATATCCGTGATATCCGTTATATATCGTATTATATCCGTGATATCCGTGATATCCGTTATATCCGTGATATCCGTGATATCCGTTATATCTGTGATATCCGTTATATCCGTTGATATCCGTGATATCCGTGATATCCGTTATATCCGTGATATCCGTGATATCCATTGATGATATCCGTGATATCTGTGATATCTGTGATATCTGTTATATCTGTGATATCCGTGATATCCGTTATATCCGTGATATCCGTTATATCCGTGATATCCGTGATATCCGTGATATCTGTTATATCTGTTATATCTGTGATATCCGTGATATCCGTTATATCCGTGATATCCGTTATATCCGTGATATCCGTGATATCCGTTATATCCGTGATGATATCCGTGATATCTGTGATATCTGTGATATCTGTGATATCCGTTATATCCATGTGATATCCGTGTATCCGATATCCGTGATATCCGTTATATCCGTGATATCCGTTATATCCGTGATATCCGTTGATATCCATTATATCCGTGATATCCGTGATATCCGTTATATCCGTTATATCCGTGATATCCGTTATCCGATATCCGTGATATCCGTTATATCTGTTATATCCGTGATATCCGTGATATCCGTGATATCCGTTATCCGTGATATCCGTTATATCCGTGATATCCGTGATATCCGTTATATCCGTGATATCCGTTATATCCGTGATATCCGTTATATCCGTTATATCCGTTATATCCGTGATATATCCGTGATCTATATCTGTTATATCCTGTTATATCCGTGATATCCGTGATATCCGTTATATCCGTTATATCCGTGATATCCGTTATATCTGTTATATCCGTGATATCGTGATATCCGTTATATCCGTTATATATCCGTGATATCCGTTATATCGTGATATCCGTGATATCCGTTATATCCGTGATATCCGTTATATCCGTTATATCCGTGATATGATGTGATATCCGTGATATCTGTTATATCTGTTATATCTGTTATATCTGTTATATCCGATATCTGTGATATCTCGTTATATCTGTTATATCTGTGATATCTGTGATATCTGTTATATCTGTTATATCCGTGTGATATCCGTTATATATCCATCCATTATATCTGTGATATCTGTGATATCCGTTATATCCGTTATATCCGTTATATCCGTGATATCTGTGATATCTGTTATATCTGTTATATATCCGTGATTATATCTGTGATATCATGTGATATCCGTGATATCCGTTATATCCGTGATATCTATGTATATCCGTGATATCCGTTATATCTGTTATATCCGTGATATCTGTGATATCTGTTATATCTGTGATATCTGTATATCTGTGATATCCGTGATATCCGTTATATCCGTTATATCCGTGATATCTGTGATATCCAAGTGATATCCGTTATATCTGTTATATCTGTGATATCTGTGATATCCGTTATATCCGTTATATCTGTTATATCCGTGATATCCGTGATATCCGTTATATCCATGTGATATCTGTGATATCGTTATATCCGTTATATCTGTGATATCTGTTATATCTGTTATATCTGTGATATCCGTTTATATCCGTTATATCACGTGATATCCGTGATATCCGTGATATCCATTATATCCGTGATATCTGTGATATCTGTTATATCTGTGATATCTGTTATATCGTGATATCTGTTATATCTGTTATATCTGTTATATCCGTGATATCCGTTATATCCGTGATATCCGTGATATCCGTTATATCCGTGATATCTGTTATATCTGTTATATCTGTGATATCTGTGTGATATCTATTATATCTGTTATATCGTGATATCTGTTATATCTGTGATATCTGTGATATCTGTTATATCCGTTATATCCGTGATATCTGTTATATCGTGATATCTGTGATATCCGTTATATCTGTGATATCCGTGATATCTATTATATCTGTGATATCTGTTATATCGTGATATCTGTTGATATCCGTGATATCCGTGATATCCGTATATCCGTGATATCCGTGATATCTGTGATATCAGTTATATCCGTGATATCTATTATATCCGTTATATCTGTGATATCTGTGATATCTGTTATATCTGTGATATCCGTGATATCATTGATATCCGTGATATCCGTTATATCCGTTATATCCGTGATATCCGTTATATCTGTTATATCTGTCCGTTATATCCGTGATATCCGTGATATCCGTTGATATCTGTTATATCCGTTATATCTGTGATATCTGTTATATCTGTGATATCCGTTATATCTAGTGATATCCGTTATCCCGTGATATCCGTGATATCCGTTGATATCCGTGTATATCCGTATATCCGTGATATCCAGTGATATCCGTGATATCCGTTATATCTGTGATATCCGTGATATCCGTTATATCCGTGATATCCGTTATATCTGTTATATCTGTGATATCTGTGATATCTGTTATATCTGTGATATATCTGTTATATCTGTGATATCTGTGATATCTGTTATATCTGTGATATCTGTTATATCTGTTATATCTGTGATATCCGTTATATCTGTGATATCTGTTATATCCGTGATATCAAGTGATATCCGTGATATCCGTTATATCCGTTATATCCGTTATATCTGTTATATCTGTGATATCCGTGATATCCGTTATATCCGTGATATCCGTTATATCCGTTATATCCGTGATATCCGTTATATCTGTTATATCTGTGATATCCGTGATATCCGTTATATCTGTGATATCCGTGATATCCGTGATATCCGTTATATCCGTGATATCCGTGATATCCGTGATATCCGTGATATCCGTGATATCTGTGATATCTGTGATATCTGTTATATCTGTGATATCCGTGATATCCGTTATATCCGTGATATCCGTGATATCCGTGATATCCGTGATATCTGTGATATCTGTTATATCTGTTATATCTGTGATATCCGTGATATCCGTTATATCCGTGATATCCGTTATATCCGTGATATCCGTGATATCCGTTATATCCGTGATATCCGTTATATCCGTGATATCTGTTATATCTGTGATATCTGTTATATCTGTTATATCTGTGATATCCGTGATATCCGTGATATCCGTGATATCCGTTATATCCGTGATATCCGTTATATCCGTGATATCCGTTATATCCGTTATATCCGTGATATCCGTGATATCCGTGATATCCATTATATCCGTTATATCCGTGATATCCGTTATATCCGTTATATCCGTGATATCCGTGATATCCGTTATATCCATGATATCCGTGATATCCGTTATATCCGTGATATCCGTGATATCCGTGATATCCGTTATATCGTGATATCCACGTGATATCCACGTATGTATCCGTGATATCCGTGATATCCGTGATATCCGTGATATCCGTGATATCCGTTATATCCGTGATATCCGTGATATCTGTTATATCTGTTATATCCGTGATATCCGTGATATCCGTTATATCCGTGATATCCGTTATATCCATTGATATCGTGATATCCGTTATATCCATTGATATCCGTTATATCCGTGATATCTGTGATATCTGTGATATCTGTGATATCTGTCTGTTATATCTGTTATATCCCGTGATATCCGTTATATCCGTTATATCCGTGATATCCATTTATATCCGTGATATCCGTGATATCCGTGATATCCGTTATATCCGTGATATCCGTTATATCCGTGATATCTGATATCCGTGATATCCGTTATATCCGTGATATCTGTTATATCTGTGATATCTGTTATATCTGTTATATCCGTGATATCCGTGATATCTGTTATATCTGTGATATCTGTGATATCTGTTATATCTGTTATATCCGTGATATCCGTGATATCCGTTATATCCGTGATATCCGTTATATCTGTGATATCTGTGATATCTGTTATATCCGTGATATCCGTTATATCCGTGATATCCGTTATATCTGTGATATCTGTTATATCTGTTATATCCGTGATATCTGTGATATCTGTTATATCTGTGATATCTGTTATATCTGTGATATCCGTGATATCCGTTATATCCGTGATATCCGTTATATCCGTGATATCCGTTATATCCGTTATATCCGTGATATCTGTGATATCTGTTATATCTGTGATATCTGTTATATCTGTGATATCCGTGATATCCGTTATATCCGTTATATCCGTGATATCCGTGATATCCGTGATATCCGTTATATCTGTTATATCTGTGATATCTGTGATATCCGTTATATCCGTGATATCTGTTATATCCGTGATATCCGTTATATCCGTTATATCCGTGATATCTGTGATATCCGTTATATCCGTGATATCTGTGATATCTGTGATATCTGTGATATCTGTTATATCCGTTATATCCGTTATATCCGTTATATCCGTGATATCCGTGATATCCGTGATATCCGTTATATCCGTGATATCTGTGATATCTGTTATATCTGTGATATCTGTTATATCCGTTATATCCGTTATATCTGTTATATCTGTGATATCCGTGATATCCGTTATATCCGTGATATCCAGTGATATCCGTTATATCCGTGATATCTGTTATATCTGTGATATCTGTGATATCTGTGATATCTGTTATATCCGTTATATCCGTTATATCTGTTATATCTGTGATATCTGTGATATCTGTTATATCTGTTATATCTGTGATATCTGTTATATCTGTGATATCTGTGATATCTGTTATATCTGTGATATCTGTTATATCTGTTATATCTGTGATATCCGTGATATCTGTTATATCTGTTATATCTGTTATATCTGTGATATCTGTTATATCTGTTATATCCGTGATATCCGTGATATCCGTTATATCCGTGATATCCGTTATATCTGTGATATCTGTGATATCCGTTATATCCGTGATATCTGTTATATCTGTGATATCTGTGATATCTGTGATATCTGTTATATCTGTTATATCTGTGATATCCGTGATATCCGTGATATCCGTTATATCCGTTATATCCCAGTGATATCTGTTATATCTGTTATATCTGTGATATCCGTGATATCCGTTATATCCGTGATATCCGTTATATCCGTTATATCCGTGATATCCGTGATATCTGTTATATCCGTGATATCCGTGATATCTGTTATATCTGTGATATCCGTTATATCTGTGATATCCGTTATATCCGTGATATCCGTGATATCCGTTATATCCGTGATATCCGTTGATATCCGTGATATCTGTGATATCTGTGATATCCGTTATATCTGTGATATCCGTTATATCTGTTATATCTGTGATATCTGTGATATCTGTTATATCTGTGATATCTGTGATATCCATTGATATCCGTGATATCCGTGATATCCGTTATATCCGTGATATCCATTATATCCGTGATATCCGTGATATCCGTGATATCCGTGATATCCGTGATATCCGTTATATCCGTGATATCCGTGATATCCGTGATATCCGTGATATCCGTTATATCCGTTATATCCGTGATATCTGTGATATCCGTGATATCCGTGATATCCGTGATATCCGTTATATCCGTGATATCCGTTATATCCGTTATATCGTGATATCCGTTATATCAGTGTATCCGTGATATCCAGTTATATCCGTGATATCCGTGATATCCGTTATATCCGTGATATCCGTGATATCCGTGATATCCGTGATATCGTTATATCCGTGATATCCGTGATATCCGTTATATCCATATCCGTTATATCCGTGATATCCGTTATATCCAAGTTATATCCGTGATATCTGTTATATCTGTTATATCTGTTATATCTGTGATATCCGTGATATCCGTTATATCCGTGATATCCGTTATATCCGTGATATCCGTGATATCCGTTATATCCGTGATATCCGTTATATCTGTGATATCTGTGATATCTGTGATATCTGTTATATCTGTTATATCTGTGATATCCGTGATATCCGTTATATCCGTGATATCCGTTATATCCGTTATATCCGTGATATCCGTGATATCCGTTATATCCGTGATATCCGTTATATCTGTGATATCTGTTATATCCGTGATATCCGTTATATCCGTGATATCTGTTATATCTGTGATATCTGTTATATCTGTTATATCCGTGATATCCGTGATATCTGTTATATCTGTGATATCTGTGATATCTGTTATATCTGTTATATCCGTTATATCCGTGATATCCGTTATATCCGTGATATCCGTTATATCCGTGATATCCGTGATATGATATCCGTGATATCCGTGATATCCGTGATATCCGTTATATCCGTGTGATATCTGTTATATCCGTATATCCGTGATATCCGTGATATCTGTTATATCTGTGATATCTGTTATATCTGTGATATCCGTGATATCCGTTATATCCGTGATATCCGTTATATCCGTGATATCCGTTATATCCGTTATATCCGTGATATCTGTGATATCTGTTATATCTGTGATATCTGTTATATCTGTGATATCTGTGATATCCGTTATATCCGTTATATCCGTGATATCCGTGATATCCGTGATATCTGTTATATCTGTTATATCTGTGATATCTGTGATATCCGTTATATCCGTGATATCCGTTATATCCGTGATATCCGTTATATCCGTTATATCCGTGATATCCGTGATATCCGTGATATCCGTGATATCCGTTATATCCGTGATATCCGTTATATCCGTTATATCCGTGATATCCGTGATATCCGTTATATCCGTGATATCCGTGATATCCGTTATATCCGTGATATCCGTTATATCCGTTATATCCGTGATATCCGTTGATATCCGTTATATCCGTGATATCCGTGATATCCGTTATATCCGTGATATCCGTGATATCCGTTATATCCGTGATATCCGTGATATCCGTTATATCCGTTATATCCGTGATATCCGTGATATCCGTTATATCCGTGATATCCGTGATATCCGTTATATCCGTGATATCCGTTATATCCGTGATATCCGTGATATCCGTGATATCCGTTATATCCGTTATATCTGTGATATCTGTGATATCTGTGATATCTGTTATATCTGTGATATCTGTGATATCCGTTATATCCGTGATATCCGTTATATCCGTGATATCCGTTATATCCGTGATATCTGTGATATCTGTGATATCTGTTATATCTGTGATATCTGTGATATCTGTTATATCTGTGATATCTGTGATATCTGTTATATCCGTGATATCCGTGATATCTGTGATATCCGTTATATCCGTGATATCCGTTATATCCGTTATATCCATGATATCATTATATCTGTTATATCTGTGATATCTGTGATATCTGTGATATCCGTTATATCCGTTATATCTGTGATATCTGTTATATCCGTGATATCCGTTATATCCGTTATATCCGTGATATCTGTTATATCTGTGATATCTGTTATATCCGTGATATCTGTGATATCTGTGATATCTATGTGATATCTGTGATATCTGTTATATCTGTTATATCTGTGATATCTGTGATATCTGTGATATCTGTGATATCTGTTATATCTGTTATATCTGTGATATCTGTGATATCTGTGATATCTGTTATATCTGTTATATCTGTGATATCTGTTATATCTGTGATATCTGTTATATCTGTTATATCCATGATATCCGTGATATCCGTTATATCCGTGATATCTGTTATATCCATCCGTGATATCTGTGATATCCGTTATATCCGTTATATCTGTGATATCTGTTATATCTGTTATATCCATTGATATCCATTGATATCTGTGATATCTGTTATATCCGTGATATCTGTGATATCCGTTATATCCGTGATATCTGTTATATCTGTTATATCTGTTATATCTGTTATATCTGTGATATCTGTTATATCTGTGATATCTGTTATATCTGTGATATCTGTGATATCCGTGATATCTGTTATATCTGTTATATCCGTTATATCTGTTATATCCGTGATCTCTGTGATATCTGTTATATCCGTGATATCTGTTATATCTGTGATATCTGTGATATCTGTTATATCCGTGATATCTGTTATATCTGTGATATCTGTTATATCCGTGATATCTGTTATATCTGTGATATCCGTGATATCTGTTATATCCGTTATATCTGTTATATCCGTGATATCTGTTATATCCGTGATATCCGTTATATCCGTGATATCCGTTATATCCGTGATATCCGTTATATCCGTTATATCTGTGATATCCGTGATATCCGTGATATCCGTGATATCCGTGATATCCGTTATATCCGTGATATCCGTGATATCTGTTATATCTGTTATATCCGTGATATCCGTGATATCCGTGATATCCGTGATATCCTTGATATCCGTTATATCCGTTATATCCGTGATATCCGTGATATCCGTGATATCCGTGATATCCGTGATATCATGATATCCCGTTATATCCGTTATATCTGTGATATCCGTGATATCCGTGATATCCGTTATATCCGTGATATCCGTGATATCCGTTATATCCGTGATATCCGTTATATCCGTTATATCCGTGATATCCGTGATATCCGTTATATCCGTGATATCCCGTGATATCGTTATATCCGTGATATCCGTGATATCCGTGATATCCGTGATATCCGTTATATCCGTGATATCCGTGATATCCGTTATATCCGTGATATCCGTGATATCCGTGATATCCGTGATATCCGTGATATCCGTTATATCCGTGATATCCGTGATATCCGTTATATCCGTGATATCCGTGATATCCGTTATATCCGTGATATCCGTTATATCCGTGATATCCGTTATATCCGTTATATCCGTGATATCCGTGATATCTGTTATATCTGTGATATCTGTTATATCTGTGATATCTGTTATATCTGTGATATCCGTGATATCCGTGATATCCGTTATATCCGTGATATCCGTTATATCCGTGATATCCGTTATATCCGTTATATCTGTGATATCTGTGATATCCGTGATATCCGTGATATCCGTTATATCTGTGATATCTGTTATATCCGTTATATCTGTGATATCCGTGATATCCGTGATATCGTGATATCCGTTATATCCGTTATATCCGTGATATCCGTGATATCTGTGATATCCGTTATATCCGTGATATCCGTGATATCCGTGATATCCGTGATATCCGTGATATCCGTGATATATCTTGATATCGTTATATCGTGATATCCGTTATATCCATTGATATCCGTGATATCCGTTATATCCGTGATATCCGTGTTATATCCGTGATATCCGTTATATCCGTTATATCCGTGATATCCGTGATATCCGTTATATCCGTGATATCCGTGATATCCGTTATATCGTGATATCCGTGATATCTGTTATATCCGTGATATCCGTGATATCCGTTATATCCGTGATATCCGTGATATCCGTGATATCCGTTATATCCGTGATATCCGTTATATCCGTTATATCCGTGATATCCGTGATATCTGTTATATCTGTGATATCTGTGATATCTGTGATATCTGTTATATCTGTGATATCTGTTATATCTGTGATATCCGTGATATCTGTGATATCCGTTATATCCGTGATATCCGTTATATCCGTGATATCTGTGATATCTGTTATATCCGTGATATCCGTATGTGATATCCGTTATATCCGTGATATCTGTTATATCCGTGATATCCGTTATCTCGTGTTATATCCGTGATATCCGTTATATCCGTTATATCTCTGATATCTGATATCTGTGATATCTGTGATATCTGTTATATCCGTTATATCCGTTATATCCGTGATATCCGTGATATCTGTGATATCCGTTATATCCGTGATATCTGTGATATCTGTTATATCTGTGATATCTGTTATATCCGTTATATCCGTTATATCTGTGATATCCGTGATATCTGTTATATCCGTGATATCTGTTATATCCGTGATATCCGTTATATCGTGATATCCGTGAAATCTGTTATATCTGTGATATCTGTGATATCTGTGATATCTGTGATATCTGTTATATCCGTGATATCCGTGATATCTGTTATATCCGTGATATCCGTTATATCCGTTATATCCGTGATATCCGTGATATCTGTTATATCTGTGATATCTGTTATATCTGTGATATCTGTGATATCTGTGATATCCGTTATATCCGTTATATCCGTTATATCCGTGATATCCGTGATATCCGTTATATCCGTGATATCTGTTATATCCGTGATATCCGTTATATCGTGATATCCGTTATATCCGTTATATCCGTTATATCTGTGATATCCGTGATATCCGTTATATCTGTGATATCTGTGATATCTGTGATATCCGTTATATCCGTGATATCCGTGATATCCGTTATATCCGTGATATCCGTTATATCCGTTATATCCGTGATATCCGTTATATCCGTGATATCCGTTATATCCGTTGATATCCGTGATATCCGTTATATCCGTGATATCCGTGATATCCGTGATATCCGTGATATCCGTGATATCCGTTATATCCGTGATATCCGTGTTATATCCGTTATATCCGTGATATCCGTTATATCCGTTATATCCGTGATATCCGTTATATCCGTGATATCCGTGATATCCGTTATATCCGTGATATCCGTGATATCCGTGATATCCGTGATATCCGTTGATATCCGTGATATCCGTTATATCCGTTATATCCGTTATATCCGTGATATCCGTTATATCTGTGATATCCGTTATATCCGTGATATCCGTGATATCCGTTATATCCGTGATATCCGTGATATCCGTTATATCCGTTATATCCGTTATATCCGTGATATCCGTTATATCCGTGATATCCGTGATATCCGTGATATCCGTTATATCCGTGATATCCGTGATATCCGTGATATCCGTTATATCCGTTATATCCGTGATATCCGTGATATCCGTTATATCCGTGATATCCGTTATATCCGTTATATCCGTGATATCCGTTATATCAAGTGATGTGATATCTGTTATATCTGTGATATCTGTGATATCTGTGATATCCGTTATATCCGTGATATCCGTTGATATCCGTTATATCCGTGATATCCGTTATATCCGTGATATCCGTGATATCCGTGATATCGTTATATCCGTGATATCCGTGATATCCGTGATATCCGTGATATCCGTTATATCCGTGATATCCGTGATATCCGTTATATCCGTGATATCCGTTATATCCGTTATATCCGTGATATCCGTGATATCCGTTATATCCGTGATATCCGTGATATCCGTGATATCCGTTATATCCGTGATATCCGTGATATCCGTGATATCCGTGATATCCGTTATATCCGTGATATCCGTGATATCCGTGATATCCGTTATATCCGTGATATCCGTGATATCCGTTATATCCGTGATATCCGTGATATCCGTTATATCTGTGATATCCATTGATATCCGTTATATCCGTTGATATCCGTGATATCCGTGATATCCGTTATATCCGTTATATCCGTGATATCCGTGATATCTGTGATATCTGTTATATCTGTGATATCTGTGATATCTGTGATATCCGTTATATCCGTTATATCCGTGATATCCGTTATATCCGTGATATCTGTTATATCTGTGATATCTGTGATATCTGTTATATCCGTGATATCCGTGATATCCGTGATATCTGTTATATCCGTGATATCCGTTATATCCGTTATATCCGTGATATCCGTGATATCTGTTATATCTGTGATATCTGTGATATCCGTTATATCCGTTATATCCGTGATATCTGTTATATCCGTGATATCCGTTATATCCGTTATATCTGTGATATCTGTTATATCTGTGATATCTGTGATATCCGTGATATCTGTGATATCCGTGATATCTGTTATATCCGTGATATCTGTGATATCCGTTATATCTGTTATATCTGTTATATCTGTTATATCTGTGATATCTGTTATATCTGTGATATCTGTTATATCTGTTATATCTGTTATATCTGTGATATCTGTGATATCCGTGATATCTGTTATATCCGTGATATCTGTGATATCTGTTATATCTGTGATATCTCGTGATATCTGTTATATCTGTTATATCTGTGATATCTGTGATATCTGTGATATCTGTATATCCGTGATATCTGTGATATCTGTGATATCTGTTATATCTGTTATATCTGTGATATCTGTTATATCTGTGATATCTGTTATATCTGTTATATCCGTGATATCTGTTGATATCTGTGATATCTGTGATATCTGTTATATCCGTGATATCCGTGATATCCGTTATATCCGTGATATCTGTTATATCCGTGATATCTGTGATATCTGTGATATCTGTTATATCCGTGATATCTGTGATATCCGTTATATCCGTGATATCTGTTATATCTGTTATATCTGTGATATCTGTGATATCTGTTATATCTGTGATATCTGTTATATCTGTTATATCTGTGATATCCGTGATATCCGTTATATCTGTTATATCCGTTATATCTCTTATATCCGTTATATCTGTGATATCTGTTATATCCGTGATATCTGTTATATCTGTGATATCTGTGATATCTGTTATATCCGTGATATCTGTTATATCTGTGATATCTGTTATATCCGTGATATCTGTTATATCTGTGATATCCGTGATATCTGTATATCTATTATATCCGTGATATCCGTGATATCCGTGATATCCTTGATATCCGTTATATCACGTTATATCCGTGATATCCGTGATATCCGTTATATCCGTGATATCCGTGATATCCGTGATATCCGTGATATCCGTGATATCCGTGATATCCGTGATATCCGTTATATCCGTTATATCCGTGATATCCGTGATATCCGTGATATCCGTTATATCCGTGATATCCGTGATATCCGTTATATCCGTGATATCCGTTATATCCGTGATATCGTGATATCCGTTATATCCGTTATATCCGTTATATCCGTGATATCCGTGATATCCGTTATATCGTGATATCCGTGTATCTGATATATCGTGATATCCGTTATATCCGTTATATCCGTGATATCTGTTATATCTGTGATATCTGTTATATCTGTGATATCTGTTATATCCGTGATATCCGTTATATCCGTGATATCCGTGATATCCGTGATATCCGTTATATCCGTTATATCCGTGATATCCGTGATATCCGTGATATCCGTTATATCCGTTATATCCGTGATATCCGTGATATCCGTGATATCCGTTATATCCGTTATATCCGTGATATCCGTTATATCCGTGATATCCGTGATATCCGTGATATCCGTTATATCCGTGATATCCGTGATATCCGTTATATCCGTTATATCCGTGATATCCGTTATATCCGTTATATCCGTGATATCCGTTATATCTGTGATATCTGAGATATCTGTGATATCCGTTATATCCGTGATATCTGTTATATCTGTGATATCTGTGATATCTGTGATATCTGTTATATCCGTGATATCCGTGATATCCGTGATATCCGTGATATCCGTTATATCCGTGATATCCGTTATATCGTGATATCCGTGATATCCGTGATATATCGTGATATCCGTGATATCCGTTATATCCGTTATATCCGTGATATCCGTTATATCCGTTATATCCGTGATATCCGTGATATCCGTGATATCTGTTATATCTGTGATATCTGTGATATCTGTGATATCCGTTATATCCGTTATATCCGTGATATCCGTTATATCCGTGATATCTGTTATATCTGTGATATCTGTGATATCTGTTATATCCGTGATATCCGTGATATCTGTGATATCTGTTATATCCGTGATATCCGTTATATCCGTTATATCCGTGATATCCGTGATATCTGTTATATCTGTATATCTGTGATATCCGTTATATCCGTTATATCCGTGATATCTGTTTATATCCGTGATATCCGTTATATCCGTTATATCCGTGATATCTGTGATATCTGTGATATCTGTGATATCCGTGATATCTGTGATATCTGTGATATCTGTTATATCCGTGATATCTGTGATATCCGTTATATCTGTTATATCTGTTATATCTGTTATATCTGTGATATCTGTTATATCTGTGATATCTGTTATATCTGTTATATCTGTTATATCTGTGATATCTGTGATATCTGTGATATCTGTGATATCTGTGATATCTGTTATATCCGTGATATCTGTGATATCTGTTATATCTGTGATATCTGTTATATCTGTTATATCTGTTATATCTGTGATATCTGTGATATCTGTGATATCTGTTATATCCGTGATATCTGTGATATCTGTGATATCTGTTATATCTGTTATATCTGTGATATCTGTTATATCTGTGATATCTGTTATATCTGTTATATCCGTGATATCCGTGATATCTGTGATATCTGTGATATCTGTTATATCCGTGATATCCGTGATATCCGTTATATCCGTGATATCTGTGATATCTGTGATATCTGTGATATCTGTTATATCCGTGATATCTGTGATATCCGTTATATCCGTGATATCTGTTATATCTGTGATATCTGTTATATCTGTGATATCTGTTATATCTGTTATATCTGTGATATCCGTGATATCCGTTATATCTGTTATATCCGTTATATCCGTTATATCCGTGATATCTGTGATATCTGTGATATCTGTTATATCCGTGATATCTGTTATATCTGTGATATCTGTGATATCTGTTATATCCGTGATATCTGTTATATCTGTGATATCTGTTATATCCGTGATATCTGTTATATCTGTGATATCCGTGATATCTGTTATATCTGTTATATCCGTGATATCTATGATATCCGGTGATATCTGTGATATCTGTGATATCTGTTATATCCAGTTATATCCGTGATATCTGTTATCGTGATATCCGTGATATCCGTGATATCTGTGATATCCGTGATATCCGTGATATCCGTTGATATCCGTGTTATATCTGTTATATCTGTATCCGTGATATCCGTTATATCCGTGATATCCGTGATATCCATTATATCCGTGATATCCGTTATATCCGTGATATCCGTGATATCCGTTATATCCGTTATATCCGTTATATCCGTGATATCCGTGATATCCGTTATATCCGTGATATCCGTGATATCTGTTATATCTGTGATATCCGTGATATCCGTTATATCCGTGATATCTGTTATATCTGTGATATCTGTGATATCTGTGATATCTGTTATATCCGTGATATCCGTTATATCCGTGATATCCGTGATATCCGTGATATCCGTTATATCCGTATATATCCGTGATATCCGTTATATCCGTTATATCCGTGATATCCGTGTGATATCCGTTATATCCGTTATATCCGTGATATCCGTGATATCCGTGATATCCGTGATATCCGTTATATCCGTTATATCCGTGATATCCGTGATATCCGTTATATCCGTTATATCCGTGATATCCGTTATATCCGTTATATCCGTGATATCCGTTATATCTGTGATATCTGAGATATCTGTGATATCCGTTATATCCGTGATATCTGTGATATCTGTGATATCTGTGATATCTGTGATATCCGTGATATCCGTGATATCCGTGATATCCGTGATATCCGTTATATCCGTTATATCCGTGATATCCGTTATATCCGTGATATCCGTGATATCCGTGATATCCGTTATATCCGTCCGTGATATCCGTTATATCCGTTATATCGTTATATCCGTGATATCCGTGATATCCGTGATATCCGTTATATCCGTGATATCGTGATATCCGTGATATCCGTGATATCCGTGATATCCGTTATATCCGTATCCGATATCCGTGATATCCGTGATATCCGTGATATCCGTTATATCGTGATATCCGTGATATCCGTTATATCCGTTATATCCGTGATATCCGTGATATCCGTTATATCCGTGATATCCGTGATATCTGTGATATCCGTTATATCTGTGATATCGTATCCGTTGATCTGTGATATCCGTTATATCTGTGATATCCGTTATATCTGTGATATCTGTGTGATATCTGTTATATCTGTGATATCCGTTATATCTGTGATATCCGTTATATCCGTTGATATCCGTTATATCCGTTATATCTGTGATATCCGTTATATCTGTGATATCCGTTATATCTGTGATATCCGTTATATCTGTGATATCCGTGATATCCAAGTGATATCCGTGATATCTGTTATATCTGTGATATCCGTGATATCTGTGATATCTGTTATATCTGTGATATCTGTTATATCTGTGATATCCGTGATATCCGTTATATGATATCCGTTATATCCGATATCTGTTATATCTGTGATATCCGTTATATCCGTGATATCTGTGATATCCGTGATATCCGTGATATCTGTGATATCCGTTATATCTGTGATATCTGTTATATCCGTGATATCCGTTATATCTGTTGATATCTGTTATATCTGTGATATCCGTTATATCCGTGATATCCGTGATATCTGTTATATCCATTATATCTGTGATATCTGTGATATCTGTTATATCGTGATATCCGTGATATCTCCGTGATATCTGTGATATCCGTTATATCTGTGATATCTGTGATATCTGTTATATCTGTTATATCTGTTATATCTGTGATATCTGTGATATCTGTTATATCTGTGATATCTGTATCTGTTATATCTGTGATATCTGTCCGTGATATCTGCGTATATATTGATATCTGTTATATCCGTGATATCTGTGATATCTGTGATATCTGTATATCCGTGATATCTGTTATATCTGTGATATCTGTTATATCTGTGATATCCGTGATATCCGTTATATCTGTTATATCCGTGATATCCGTGATATCTGTATCTGTATATCCGTGATATCTGTTATATCTGTGATATCTGATATCTGTGATATCCGTGATATCCGTATCCGTTATATCCGTGATATCTGTTATATCTGTGATATCTGTTATATCTGTGATATCCGTGATATCCGTGATATCCGTGATATCCGTTATATCCGTGATATCCGTTATATCCGTTATATCCGTGATATCTGTGATATCCGTTATATCCGTTATATCCGTGATATCCGTGATATCCGTTATATCCGTGATATCTGTTATATCTGTGATATCCGTTATATCCGTTATATCTGTTATATCCATGATATATCTGTGATATCTGTTATATCTGTGATATCCGTGATATCTGTGATATATCTGTGATATCTGTTATATCCGTGATATCCGTTATATCTGTGATATCTGTGATATCCGTTATATCTGTTATATCTGTGATATCCGTTGATATCCGTTATATCCGTTATATCTGTATCCGTGATATCTGTTATATCTGTGATATCTGTTATATCTGTGATATCCGTTATATCCGTGATATCTGTGATATCTGTTATATCTGTGATATCTGTGATATATCTGTGATATCCGTGATATCCGTTATATCTGCGATATCCGTGATATCCGTGATATCTGTTATATCTGTGATATCTGTGATATCTGTGATATCCGTGATATCTGTGTGATATCCGTGATATCTGTGATATCCGTTGATATCTGTGATATCTGTGATATCTGTTATATCCGTGATATCTGTTATATCTGTGATATCTGTGATATCCGTGATATCCGTTATATCCGTGATATCCGTGATATCCGTTATATCCGTGATATCCGTTATATCCGTGATATCCGTGATATCCGTGATATCCGTTATATCCGTGATATCTGTGATATCCGTGATGATATCCGTTGATATCCGTTATATCCGTGATATCCGTGATATCTGTTATATCTGTGATATCCGTTATATCCGTTATATCTGTGATATCCGTTATGTGATATCCGTTATATCTGTGATATCCGTGATATCTGTTATATCTGTGATATCCGTTATATCTGTGATATCTGTTATATCTGTGATATCCGTTATATCCGTGATATCCGTGATATCTGTGATATCTGTGATATCCGTGATATCCGTGATATCCCGTTATATCTGTGATATCCGTTATATCCGTTATATCTGTGATATCGTGATATCCGTGTTATATCCGTGATATCTGATATCCGTTATATATATCTGTTATATCTGTGATATCCGTGATATCCGTTATATCTGTGATATCCGTGATATCCGTGATATCTGTGATATCTGTTATATCTGTGATATCCGTTATATCTGTGATATCTAATATATCTGTGATATCCGTTATATCCGTGATATCTGTTATATCTGTGATATCCGTTATATCCGTTATATCCGTTATATCCGTGATATCAGTTATATCTGTGATATCTGTTATATCTGTGATATCCGTTATATCCGTGATATCTGTATCTGTGATATCTGTGATATCCGTTATATCTGTGATATCCGTGATATATCCGTGATATCCGTGATATCTGTTATATCTGTTATATCTGTGATATCCGTGATATCTGTGATATCTGTGATATCCGAGTATCGTGATATCTGTGATATCTGTTATATCTGTGATATATATCGTGATATCTGTTATATCTGTGATATCTGTGATATCTATTGTTATATCTGTGATATCTGTGATATCCGTGATATCCGTTATATCTGTGATATCTCGTGATATCTGTGATATATATCTGTGATATCTGTGATATCTGTTATATCTGTGATATCCGTGATATCTGATATCTGTGATATCTGTTATATCTGTGATATCGTTATATCTGTGATATCTGTTATATCCGTGATATCCGTGATATCCGTGATATCTGTTATATCTGTGATATCCGTTATATCCGTTATATCTGTGATATCTGTGATATCTGTTATATCTGTTATATCTGTGATATCTGTTATATCTGTGATATCCGTTATATCCGTGATATCTGTTATATCCGTGATATCCGTTATATATCCGTGATATCCGTTATATCCGTGATATCTGTGATATCTGTTATATCTGTGATATCCGTGATATCCGTGATATCCGTTATATCCGTGATATCCGTGATATATCCGTTATATCGTTATATCCGTGATATCCGTTATATCCGTGATATCCGTGATATCCGTTATATCCGTGATATCCGTGATATCCGTTATATCCGTGATATCTGTTATATCCGTGATATCCGTTATATCCGTTATATCTGTGATATCCGTGATATCCGTTATATCTGATATCCGTTATATCTGTGATATCCGTTATATCTGTGATATCTGTTATATCTGTGATATCTGTTATATCTGTGATATCCGTGATATCCGTGATATCTGTTATATCTGTGATATCTGATATATCTGTGATATCCGTTATATCTGTGATATCCGTTATATCCGTGATATCCGTTATATCTGTTATATCTGTTATCCGTTATATCTGTGATATCCGTTATATCTGTGATATCCGTTATATCCGTTATATCCGTGATATCTGTGATATCCATCGTGATATCTGTGATATCCGTGATATCTGTTATATCTGTTATATCCGTTATATCCGTGATATCCGTGATATCCGTGATATCTGTTATATCTGTGATATCCGTGATATCTGTTATATCTGTATCTGATATCTGTATTATCCGTGATATATCTGTGATATCTGTGATATCTGTTATATCTGTGATATCCGTGATATCCGTTATATCTGTTATATCTGTATATCCGTGATATCTGTGATATCTGTGATATCTGTTATATCTGTGATATCCGTTATATCCGTTATATCCGTGATATCTGTTATATCCGTTATATATCTGTGATATCGTTATATCTGTGATATCTGTGATATCTGTTATATCTGTGATATCTGTGATATCTCGTTATATCTGTGATATCTGTGATATCTGTGATATCCGTGATATCTGTTATATCTGTTATATCTGTTATATCTGTTATCCGTTGATATCTGTGATATCTGTTATATCTGTGATATCTGTTATATCTGTGATATCTGTTATATCTGTTATATCTGTGATATATCCTGTGATATATCTGTGATATCTGTGATATCTGTTATCTGTGATATCTGTGATATCTGATATATCCGTGATATCCGTTATATCCGTGTTATATCCGTGATATCCGTGATATCCGTTATATCCGTGATATCCGTTATATCAGTATATCGTGATATCCATTGATATCCGTGATATCCGTGATATCCGTGATATCCGTTGATATCCGTTATATCTGTGATATCTGTGATATCTGTGATATCCGTTATATCTGTGATGATATCTGTGATATCCGTTATATCCGTGATATCCGTGATATCTGTTATATCTGTATATCCGTGATATCTGTGATATCTGTGATATCCGTGATATATATCTGTGATATCCGTTATATCTCGTGATATCCGTGATATCCGTGATATCCGTGATATCCGTGATATCTGTTATATCTGTGATATCCGTTATATCTGTGATATCTGTTATATCCGTGATATCTGTGATATCTGTGATATCTCCATATCTGTTATATCTGTGATATCTGTTATATCTGTGATATCCGTTATATCTGTGATATCTGTGATATCCGTGATATCTTATATCGTGATATCTGTTATATCCGTGGATATCCGTTATATCTGTTATATCTGTGATATCCGTTATATCTCCGTTATATCCGTGATATCTGTGATATCCGTTATATCCGTGATATCCGTGATATCTGTGATATCTGTGATATCCGTTATATCCGTGATATCTGTTATATCTGTGATATCCGTTATATCTGTGATATCCCGTTATATCCGTGATATCCGTTATATCTGTGATATCTGTGATATCTGTTATATCTGTGATATCTGTTATATCTGTGATATCCGTGATATCCGTGATATCTGTGATATCCGTTATATCTGTGATATCCGTTGTGATATCTGTGATATCTGTGATATCCGTTATATCCGTGATATCTGTTATATCTGTGATATCCGTTATATCCGTGATATCTGTGATATCCGTGATATCTGTGATATCTGTTATATCTGTGATATCTGTTATATCGTGATATCCGTTATATCCGTGATATCCGTTATATCTGTGATATCTGTTATATCTGTTATATCTGTTATATCTGTGATATCTGTGATATCTGTGATATCCGTTATATCTGTGATATCCGTTATATCTGTTATATCCGTATCCGTGATATCCGTTATATCCGCGTTATATCTGTGATATCTGTGATATCTGTGTATCTGTTATATCTGTGATATCTGTGATATCTATCGTGATATCTCCGTTATATCCGTGATATCCGTATATCTGTTATATCCGTGATATCTGTTATATCTGTGATATCTGTGATATCTGTGATGATATCCGTTATATCTGTGATATCTGTATCTGTGATATCCGTGATATCTGTGATATCTGATATCTCGTTATATCCGTTATATCCGTGTGATATCCGTGATATCCGTGATATCTGTGATATCTGTTATATCTGTGATATCCGTGATATCTGTTATATCTGTGATTCGTGATATCCGTTATATCCGTGATATCTGTGATATCCGTTATATCCGTGATATCTGTTATATCTGTGATATCCGTGATATCTGTTATATCCGTGATATCTGTTATATCTGTGATATCTGTTATATCTGTGATATCCGTGATCCGTGGATATCTGTTATATCTGTGATATCCGTGATATCCGTGATATCTGTTATATCTGTATATCCGTGATATCCGTTATATCCGTGATATCTGTATCCCGTTATATCCGTTGATATCCGTGATATCCGTTATATCTGTATATCTGTTGATATCTGTTATATCTGTGATATCCGTTATATCCGTTATATCTGTGATATCCATGATATCTGTTATATCTGTGATATCTGTGATATCCGTGATATCTGTTATATCTGTGATATCCGTGATATCTCTGTGATATCCGTGATATCTGTGATATCCGTGATATCTGTGATATCTGTTATATCCGTGATATCCGTTATATCGTGATATCCGTGATATCCGTATATCTGTGATATCTGTGATATCCGTTATATCCGTGATATCTATATCTGTGATATCTGTGATATCTGTTATATCTATATCTGTGATATCTGTGATATCTGTGTGTGATATCTGTTATATCTGTGATATCCGTTATATCTGTGATATCTGTTATATCTGTGATATCCGTTATATCTATCTGTATATATCTGTGATATCCGTTATATCCGTGATATCTGTATATCTGTGATATCCGTGATATCTGTGATATCTGTGATATCTGTGATATCCGTTATATCCGTGATATCTGTGGATATCCGTTATATCCGTGATATCCGTTATATCTGTGATATCCGTGATATCCGTTATATCTGTGATATCCGTTATATCTGTGATATCTGTTATATCTGTGATATCCGTTATATCTGTTATATCTGTGATATCCGTGATATCCGTTATATCTGTTATATCTGTGATATCCGTTATATCCGTTATATCTGTTATATCCGTTATATCCGTTATATCTGTATATCCGTGATATCTGTTATATCTGATATCTGTTATATCTGTTATATCCGTGATATCTGTTATATCTGTGATATCCGTTATATCTGTTGATATCTGTTATATCTGTTATATCCGTGATATCTGTGATATCTGTGATATCCGTTATATCTGTGATATCTGTTATATCTGTGATATCTGTTATATCTGTGATATCCGTTGATATCCGTGATATCTGTGATATATCCGTTATATCTGTGATATCCATATCTGTGATATCCGTTATATCTGTCTGTGATATCCGTTATATATCCGTTATATCCGTGATATCCGTTATATCCGTGATATCCGTTATATCTGTGATATCTGTGATATCCGTTATATCCGTGATATCCGTTATATCCGTGATATCTGTGATATCTGTGATATCCGTGATATCCGTTATATCCGTGATATCCGTGATATCTGTGATATCCGTGATATCTGTGATATCCGTGATATCCGTGATATCCGTGATATCCGTTATCCATATCCGTGATATCTGTGATATCGTTATATCCGTGATATCTGTTATATCTGTGATATCCGTGATATCTGTGATATCCGTGATATCCGTGATATCTGTTATATCTGTGATATCTGTGTGATATCTGCGATATCTGTGATATCCGTTATATCTGTGATATCTGTGATATCGTTATATCTGTGATATCCGTGATATCTGTTATATCTGTTATATCTGTGATATCCGTGATATCCGTTATATCCGTGTGTATATCCGTGATATCCGTGATATCCG
This sequence comes from Paracanthobrama guichenoti, assembly GCA_018749465.1. Taxonomy (NCBI): domain Eukaryota; kingdom Metazoa; phylum Chordata; class Actinopteri; order Cypriniformes; family Gobionidae; genus Paracanthobrama; species Paracanthobrama guichenoti. The sequence continues at coordinate 43,327,579 of CM031959.1, read as the reverse complement.
TGATATCCGTTATATCCGTGATATCCGTTATATCTGTGATATCTGTGATATCCGTGATATCCGTGATATCCGTGATATCCGTTATATCCGTGATATCTGTTATATCTGTGATATCCGTTATATCCGTGATATCTTGATATCCGGTGATATCTGTGATATCCGTGATATATATCTGTGATATCCGTTATATCTGTGATATCCGTTATATCTGTGATATCTGTTATATCTGTGATATCCGTGATATCTGTTATATCTGTGATATCCGTTATATCTGTGATATCCGTGATATCCGTGATATCTGTTATATCTGTGATATCCGTGATATCCGTTATATCTGTATCTGTATATCCGTTATATCCGCGTGATATCCGTTATATCTGTGATATCCGTTATATCTGTGATATCTGTGATATCTGTGATATCCGTGATATCTGTGATATCTGTTATATCTGTGATATCCGTTATATCTGTGATATCTCGTCTGTTATATCCGTTATATCTGTGATATCTGTGATATCTGTTATATCCGTGATATCTGTGATATCTGTGATATCTGTTATATCCGTGATATCTGTGATATCTGTGTTATATCCTGTGATATCGTGATATCCGTGATATCCATGTGATATCCGTTATATCTGTGATATCTGTGATATCCGTTATATCCGTGATATCCGTGATATCTGTGATATCTGTTATATCTGTGATATCCGTTATATCTGTTATATCCGTGATATCTGTTATATCTGTGATATCCGTGATATCCGTGATATCTGTTATATCTGTGATATCCGTGATATCCGTTATATCTGTGATATCTGTGATATCCGTGATATCCGTTATATCTGTGATATCCGTGATATCCGTTATATCCGTGATATCTGTTATATCTGTGATATCCGTTATATCTGTGATATCCATGATATCCGTGATATCTGTGATATCCGTTATATCTGTGATATCCGTTATATCTGTGATATCCGTTATATCTGTGATATCCGTGATATCCGTGATATCCGTGATATCTGTGATATCCGTGATATCCGTTATATCCTGTGATATCGTTATATCTGTGATATCCGTGATATCCGTTATATCTGTGATATCCGTTGATATCTGTGATATCTGTATATCTGTTATATCCGTGATATCCGTTATATCTGTGATATCCGTTATATCTGTGATCCGTGATATCCGTGTGATATCCGTTATATCTGTGATATCCGTGATATCTGTTATATCTGTGATATATATCTGTGATATCTGGCATTCTGTATATATCTGTGATATCTGTGATATCCGTTATATCTGTGATATCTGTTATATGTGATATCTGTTATATCCGTGATATCCGTGATATCCGTTATGTGATATCCGTTATATCTGTGATATCCGTTATATCTGTGATATCCGTTATATCTGTGATATCTGTGATATCTGTGATATCTGTTATCTGCGATATCCGTGATATCCGTTATATCTGTGATATCCGTGATATCCGTTATATCCTGTGATATCTGTTATATCTGTGATATCCGTTATATCTGTGATATCTGTGATATCGTTATATCTGTGATATCTGTTATATCTGTGATATCTCGTTATGGTATTCGTGATATCCGTTATATCTGTGATATCCGTTATCTGTTGATATCCGTGATATCCGTTATATCTGTGATATCTGTTATATCTGATATCTGTTATATCGTGATATTATATATCCGTGATATCCGTATCCGATATCTGTTATATCTGTGATATCCGATATATCCGTGATATCTGTTGTTATATCTGTGATATCTGTTATATCTGTGATATCTGTGATATCCGTGATATCCGTGATATCCGTTATATCTGTTATATCTGTGATATCTGTGATATCTGTGATATCCGTGATATCTGTGATATCTGTGATATCTGTGATATCCGTGATATCTGTGATATCCGTTATATCTGTGATATCCGTGATATCTGTGATATCCGTGATATCTGTTATATCTGTGATATCCGTTATATCCGTGATATCTGTATCTGTGATATCTGTGATATCTGTGATATCTGTTATATCTGTGATATCTGTGATATCTGTTATATCCGTGTGATATCTGTGATATCTGTGATATCTGTTATATCTGTGATATCTGTTATATCTGTGATATCCGTGATATCCGTGATATCTGTTATATCTGTTATATCTGTGATATCTGTTATATCTGTGATATCTGTTATATCTGTGATATCTGATATCTGTTATATCTGTGATATCCGTGATATCCTGTGATATCCGTTATATCGTGATATCTGTTATATCCGTGATATCCGTTATATCCGTTATATATCCGTTATATCTGTGATATCCGTGATATCCGTGATATCCGTTATATCCGTGATATCTGTGATATCTGTGATATATATCCGTGATATCCGTGATATCTGTTGATATCCGTTATATCTGTGATATCTGTATATCTGTGATATCTGTGATATCTGTGATATCCGTTATATCCGTGATATCTGTGATATCCGTGATATTCGTTATATCTGTTATATCTGTGATATCCGTTATATCCGTTATATCCGTTATATATCCGTGATATCCGTTATATCTGTGATATCCGTGATATCTGTTATATCCGTGATATCTGTGATATCCGTTATATCTGGTGATATCTGTGATATCTGTTATATCTGTGATATCCGTTATATCTGATATCTGTGATATCCATATCTGTTATATCCGTGATATCTGTGATATCTGTGATATCTGTGATATCTGTGATATCTGTGATATCCGTGATATCTGTGATATCCGTGATATCTGTGATATCCGTTGATATCTGATATCCGTGATATCCGTTATATCTGTGATATCTGTGATATCCGTTATATCTGCTATATCCGTGATATCCGTTATATCTGTGATATCCGTATATCCGTTATATCTGTGATATCCGTGATATCCGTTATATCCGTGATATCTGTGATATCCGTGATATCCGTTATATCTGTGATATCCGTGATATCCGTTATATCTGTGATATCCGTGATATATCCGTGATATCTGTGATATCCGTGATATCCGTGATATCCGTTATATATCTGTGATATCCGTGATATATCTGTGATATCCGTGATATCCGTTATATCCGTGATATCCGTTATATCCGTGATATCCGTGATATCCGTTATATCTGTGATATCCGTGATATCCGTGATATCTGTTATATCTGTGATATCCGTTATATCTGTGATATCCGTTATATCCGTTATCTGTGATATCCGTTATATCTGTGATATCCGTGATATCCGTTATATGTGATATCTGTGATATCCGTGATATCCGTTATATCTGTGATATCCGTGATATCTGTTATATCTGTGATATCCGTTATATCCGTGATATCCGTTATATCCGTGATATCCGTTATATCTGTGATATCTTATATCTGTGATATCCGTGATATCCGTTATATCCGTTATATCTGTGATATCCGTTATATCTGTGATATCCGTGATATCTGTTATATCTGTGATATCTGTGATATCCGTTATATCCGTGATATCCGTGATATCCGTGATATCTGTGATATCCATTATATCTGTGATATCCGTGATATCCGTTATATCTGTGATATCTGTTATATCCGTGATATCTGATATCTGTGATATCCGTTATATCCGCGTGATATATCCTGATATCTGTGATATCCGTGATATCCGTGATATCTGTGATATCCGTTATATCCGTGATATCCGTTATATCTGTGATATCTGTGATATCCGTGATATCCGTGATATCCGTGATATCCGTTATATCCTGTGATATCCGTTATATCTGTGATATCTGTTATATCCGTGATATCCGTTATATCCAGTGATATCCGTTATATCTGTGATATCCGTGATATCCGTGATATCCGTTATATCTGTTATATCCGTGATATCCGTGATATCCGTGATATCTGTTATATCTGTGATATCCGTTATATCTGTGATATCCGTGATATCCGTTATATCTGATGATATCCGTGATATCCGTGTGATATCTGTGATATCCGCATATCGTGATATCTGTTATATCTGTGATATCTGTGATATCCGTTATATCTGTGATATCCGTGATATCCGTGATATCTGTGATATCCGCTGTGATATCTCGTTATATCTGTGATATCCGTGATATCCGTGATATCTGTGATATCCGTTATATCCGTTATATCCGTTATATCCGTGATATCCGTGATATCTGTGATATCTGTGATATCCGTGATATCCGTTATATCTGTGATATCCGTGATATCCAAGTATATCCGTGATATCTGTTATATCTGTGATATCCGTTATATCTGTGATATCTGTTATATCTGTGATATCCGTTATATCTGTGATATCTGTGATATCCATTATATCCGTTATATCTGTGATATCCGTGATATCCGTTATATCTGTGATATCTGTTATATCCGTGATATCCGTTATATCTGTGATATCTGTTATATCTGTGATATCTGTTATATCTGTGATATCCGTTATATCTGTGATATCTGTGATATCTGTGATATCTGTGATATCTGTTATATCTGTGATATCTGTTATATCTGTGATATCTGTTATATCTGTGATATCCGTGATATCCGTTATATCTGTGATATCCGTGATATCTGTGATATCCGTTATATCCTGGTGGATATCCGTGTATCCATATCTGTTATATCCGTGATATCCGTTATATCCGTGATATCCGTGATATCCGTGGATATCCGTTATATCGTGATATCGTTATATCTGTGATGATATCTGTTATATCTGTGATATCCGTGATATCCGCTATATCTGTGATATCCGTTATATCTGTGATATCCGTTATATCCGTGATATCCGTTATATCTGTGATATCTGCATATCGTGATATCCGTGATATCTGTGATATCTGTGATATCTGTGATATCTGTTATATCTGTGATATCTGTTATATCTGTGATATCTGTTATATCTGTGATATATCGTGATATCCATTATATCCGTGATATCTCGTTATATCTGTGATATCCGTTATATCTGTGATATCGTTATATCTGTGATATCTGTTATATCTGTGTATATCCGTGATATCCGTTATATCTGTGATATCCGTGATATCCGTTATATCCGTGATATCCGTTATATCTGTGATATCTGTGATATCCGTTATAACTGCTATATCTGTGATATCATATCCGTTATATCTGTGATATCCGTTATATCTGTTATATCTGTGATATCCGTTATATCTGTGATATCTGTTATATCTGTGATATCCGTTATATCCGTGGATATCTGTTATATCTGTGATATCTGTTATATCTGTGATATCTGTTACATTCGTGATATCCGTGATATCTGTTATATCCGTGATATCCGTTATATATCTGTGATATCTGTGATATCCGTGATATCTGTGATATCTGTGATATCTGTTATATCTGTGATATCTGCTATATCTGTGATATCTGTTATATCTGTGATATCCGTTATATCTGTGATATCCGTGATATCTGTTATATCTGTGATATCTGTGATATCTGTGATATCTGGTGATATCTGTTATATCTGTTGATATCCGTGATATCCGTGATATCCGTTATATCTGTGATATCTCTGTGATATCTGTGATATCTGTGATATCTGTGATATCCGTGATATCTGTTATATCTGTGATATCTGTTATATCTGTGATATCCGTTATATCTGTGATATATATCGTGATATCCGTGATATCTGTGATATCTATATCTGTGATATCTGTGATATCTGTGATATCCGTGATATCTGTGATATCCGTGATATCCGTGATATCTGTTATATCTGTGATATCTGTTATATCTGTGATATCTGTTATATCTGTGATATCCGTGATATCTGTGATATCTGTTATATTCCGTGATATCTGTGATATCCGTTATATCTGTGATATCCGTGATATCTGTTATATCTGTGATATCCGTGATATCCGTTATATCTGTTATATCTGTGATATCCGTTATATCCGTGATATCTGTTATATCTGTGATATCTGTTATATCTGTGATATCCGTTATATCTGTGATATCTGTGATATCCGTGATATCCGTTATATCCGTGTGTTATATCTGTGATATCTGTTATATCCGTGATATCCGTTATATCTGTGATATCCGTTATATCTGTGATATCTGTGATATCTGTGATATCCGTGATATCTGTGATATCTGTGATATCCGTGTATATCTGTTATATCTGTGATATCTGTTATATCCGTGATATCTGTTATATCTGTGATATCCGTGATATCCGTTATATCCGTGATATCCATGTGATATCCGTTATATCTGTGATATCCGTTATATCCGTGATATCCGTTATATCTGTGATATCTGTTATATCTGTGATATCCGTTATATCCGTGATATCCGTTATATCTGTGATATCTGTGATATCCGTGATATCCGTTATATCTGTGATATCCGTGATATCTGTGATATCCGTTATATCCGTTATATCTGATATCCGTTATATCTGTGATATCTGTTATATCTGTGATATCCGTTATATCTGTGATATCTGTTATATCTGTGATATCCGTTATATCCGTTATATCTGTGATATCCGTGATATCTGTTATATCTGTGATATCCGTGATATCTGTGATATCTGTGATATCTGTGATATCTGTTATATCTGTGATATCCGTTGATATCTGTGATATCTGTGATATCTGTGATATCTGTTATATCTGTGATATCCGTATATCTGTGATATCTGTATCTGTGATATCCGTTATATATCTGTGATATATCTGTTATATCCGTGATATCTGTGATATCTGTATATCTGTGATATCCGTGATATCCGTGATATCTGTGATATCCGCTATATCTGTGATATCCGTTATATCCATATCCGTTATATCCGTGATATCCGTGATATCCGTTATATCTGTGATATCTGTTATATCTGTGATATCTGTGATATCTGTGATATCTGTGATATCTGTGATATCTGTTATATCCGTGATATCTGTTATATCTATCTGTTATATCTGTGATATCTGTTATATCTGTGATATCTGTTATATCTGTGATATCCGTTATATCTGTGATATCTGTGATATCTGTGATATCTGTTATATCTGTGATGATATCTGTGATATCTGTTATATCTGTTATATCTGTGATATCTGTGATATCTGTATATCCAAGTGATATCTGTTATATCTGTGATATCTGTGATATCTGTGATATCTGTTATATCTGTGATATCTGTGATATGATATCTGTTATATCTGTGATATCTGTGATATCTGTTATATCTGTGATATCTGTTATATCTGTTATATCGTTATATCTGTGATATCTGTGTTATATCTGTTATATCTGTTATATCTGTGATATCTGTGATATCGTTATATCTGTGATATCCGTTATATCCGTGATATCTGTTATATCCGTATATCTGTTATATCTCGTGATATCCGTTATATCCGTGATATCCGTGATATCCGTGATATCTGTGATATCTGTGATATCCGTGATATCTGTTATATCTCCGTGATATCCGTTATATCCGTGATATCTGTTATATCAGTGATATCCGTGATATCCGTTATATCCGTGATATCCGTGATATCTATATCCGTGATATCTGTGATATCCAAGTATATCTGTGATATCATATCTGTTATATCTGTGATATCCGTGATATCCGTGATATCCGTGATATCTGTGATATCCGTTATATCCGTGATATCCGTGATATCCGTGATATCCGTGATATCCGTGATATCTGTGATATCTGTGGATATCCGTGATATCTGTGATATCCGTGATATCCGTGATATCTGTTATATCCGTGATATCCGTGATATCCGTGATATCTGTGATATCTGTGATATCTGTGATATCCGTTATATCCGTGATATCTGTTATATCTGTGATATCCGTGATATCCGTGATATCTGTGATATATCTGTTATATCTGTGATATCTGTGATATCCGTTATATCTGTGATATCTGTGATATCTGTGATATCCGTTATATCCGTGATATCCGTGATATCTGTTATATCTGTGATATCCGTGATATCCGTGATATCTGTTATATCTGTGATATCCGTGATATCTGTTATATCCGTTATATCTGTGATATCCGTGATATCCGTTATATCTGTGATATCTGTGATATCTGTGATATCCGTTATATCCGTGATATCTGTGATATCTGTTATATCTGTGATATCTCCGTGATATCCGTTATATCTGTGATATCCGTGATATCCGTTATATCTGTGATATCCGTGATATCTGTGATATCGTGATATCTGTTATATCTGTGATATCCGTGATATCTGTTATATCTGTGATATCCGTTATATATCCGTGATATCCGTTATATCTGTGATATCCGTGATATCCGTGATATCTGTTATATCTGTGATATCCATCCGTGATATCCGTATATCTGTGATATCCGTGATATCCGCTATATCCGTTATATCTGTGATATCCGTGATATCCGTTATATCCGTGATATCTGTTATATCTGTGATATCCGTTATATCTGGTGATATCCATGATATCCGTTATATCTGTGATATCTGTTATATCTGTGATATCCGTTATATCTGTGATATCTGTTATATCTGTGATATCCGTTATATCCGTGATATCTGTTATATCTGTGATATCCGTTATATCCGTTATATCTGTGATATCCGTGATATCCGCTATATCTGTGATATCTGTTATATCTGTGATATCTGTTATATCTGTGATATCCGTTATATCCGTGATATCTGTTATATCTGTGATATCCGTTATATCTGTGATATCCATGATATCCGTTATATTCGTGATATCTGTTATATCTGTGATATCTGTTATATCCGTGATATCCGTTATATCCGTGATATCTGTTATATCTGTGATATCCGTTATATCCGTTATATCCGTGATATCCGTGATATCCGCTATATCCGCGGATCCGTGATATCCGTTATATCCGCTATATCGTGATATCCGTGATATCCGTTATATCCGTGATATCTGTTATATCTGTGATATCCGTTATATCTGTGATATCCGTGTCCGCTATATCCGTGATATCCGCTATATCTGTGATATCCGTTATATCTGTGATATCTGTTATATCTGTGATATCTGTTATATCTGTGATATCCGTTATATCTGTTATATCTGTGATATCCGTATATATCTGTGATATCCGTTATATCTCGTGATATCCGCTATATCCGCATATCCGCTATATCCGCTATATCCGTGATATCTGTTATATCTGTGATATCCGCTATATCCGGTGATATCCGTTATATCCGCGATATCCGTGATATCTGTTATATCTGTGATATCCGTGATATCTCGTGATATCCGTTATATCTGTGATATCTGTTATATCTGGTGATATCCGTGATATCCGTTATATCTGTGATATCCGTGATATCTGTTATATCTGTGATATCTGTTATATCTGTGATATCCGCGTATATCTGTGATATCCGTTATATCTGTGATATCCGCTATATCTGTGATATCCGTTATATCTGTTATATCCGTGATATCCGTGATATCGTTATATCCGTGATATCCGTTATATATCCGTGATATCTGTTATATCTGTTATATCTGTGATATCTGTGATATCTGTTATATTCTGTGATATCTGTGATATCTGTTATATCCGCGTGATATCCGTGATATCTGTTATATCTGTTATATCTGTGATATCCGTGATATCCGTTATATCCGTGATATCCGTGATATCCGTTATATCCGCGATATCCGTTATATCCGCTATATATCCGTGATATCCGTGATATCCGTTATATCCGTGATATCTGTGATATCCGTGATATCCGTTATATCCGTGATATCCGTGATATCCGTTATATCCGTGATATCTGTTATATCTGTGATATCCGTTATATCCGTTATATCTGTGATATCCATGATATCCGTTATATCTGTGATATCCGTGATATCTGTTATATCTGTGATATCCGTTATATCTGTGATATCTGTTATATCTGTGATATCCGTTATATCTGTGATATCCGTGATATCTGTTATATCTGTGATATCCGTGATATCCGCGATATCCGTTATATCTGTGATATCCGTGATATCCGTTATATCTGTGATATCTGTGATATCCGTTATATCCGTTATATCCGTGATATCCGTGATATCCGTTATATCCGTGATATCTGTTATATCTGTGATATCCGTTATATCCGTTATATCTGTGATATCCATGATATCCGTTATATCTGTGATATCTGTTATATCTGTGATATCCGTTATATCTGTGATATCTATTATATCTGTGATGTCCGTTATATCCGCGATATCTGTTATATCTGTGATATCCGTTATATCCGTTATATCTGTGATATCCGTGATATCCGTTATATCTGTGATATCTGTTATATCTGTGATATCCGTTATATCCGTGATATCTGTGATATATGTTATATCTGTGATATCTGTGATATCCGTTATATCTGTGATATCCGTGATATCCGTTATATCTGTGATATCCGCGATATCCGTGATATCTGTTATATCTGTGATATCCGTGATATCTGTTATATCTGTGATATCCGTTATATCTGTGATATCCGTGATATCTGTTATATCTGTGATATCCGTGATATCCGTGATATCTGTTATATCTGTGATATCCGTGATATCCGTTATATCTGTGATATCTGTGATATCCGTTATATCCGTTATATCTGTGATATCCGTGATATCCGTTATATCCGTGATATCTGTTATATCTGTGATATCCGTTATATCTGTGATATCCATGATATCCGTTATATCTGTGATATCTGTTATATCTGTGATATCCGTTATATCTGTGATATCTGTTATATCTGTGATATCCGTTATATCCGTGATATCTGTTATATCTGTGATATCCGTTATATCCGTTATATCTGTGATATCCGTGATATCCGTTATATCTGTGATATCTGTTATATCTGTGATATCTGTTATATCTGTGATATCCATATATCCGTGATATCTGTTATATCTGTGATATCCGTTATATCTGTGATATCCGTGATATCCGTTATATCTGTGATATCTGTTATATCTGTGATATCTGTTATATCTGTGATATCTGTTATATCCGTGATATCTGCTATATCCGCGATATCCGCTATATCCGTTATATCCGCGATATCCGTGATATCCAAGTATATCCGTGATATCCGTGATATCCGCTATATTCGCTTATATTCGTGATATCCGTGATATCCGTATATCCGTGATATCCGCTATATCTGTGATATCCGTTATATCCGCTATATCTGTGATATCCGTGATATCCGCTATATCCGTGATATCCGCGGTATCTGTGATATCCGTTATATCTGTGATATCTGTTATATCTGTGATATCTGTTATATCTGTGATATCCGTTATATCTGTGATATCTGTTATATCTGTGATATCCGTTATATCTGTGATATCTGTTATATCTGTGATATCCGTTATATCTGTGATATCCGTTATATCCGTGATATCCGTTATATCCGTTATATCTGTGATATCCGCTATATCTGTGATATCCGTTATATCTGTGATATCCGTTATATCCGTGATATCCGTTATATCCGTGATATCCGTGATATCTGTTATATCTGTGATATCCGTGATATCTGTGATATCTGTTATATCTGTGATATCTGTTATATCTGTGATATCCGTGATATCCGTTATATCTGTGATATCCGTGATATCTGTTATATCTGTGATATCCGTTATATCTGTGATATCCGTTATATCTGTGATATCCGTTATATCTGTGATATCCGTTATATCTGTGATATCTGTTATATCTGTGATATCCGTTATATCCGTGATATCTGTTATATCCGTGATATCCGTTATATCCGTGATATCCGTGATATCTGTTATATCTGTTATATCTGTGATATCTGTGATATCTGTTATATCTGTGATATCTGTGATATCTGTTATATCCGTGATATCTGTTATATCTGTTATATCTGTGTGATATCTGTGATATCTGTTATATCTGTGATATCTGTTATATCTGTTATATCTGTGATATCTGTGATATCTGTTATATCTGTGATATCTGTGATATCTGTGATATCTGTTATATCTGTGATATCTGTTATATCTGTGATATCTGTTATATCCGTGATATCTGTTATATCCGTGATATCTGTTATATCCGTGATATCTGTTATATCTGTGATATCTGTTATATCTGTGATATCCGTGATATCCGTTATATCTGTGATATCCGTGATATCCGTGATATCTGTTATATCTGTGATATCCGTTATATCTGTGATATCCGTGATATCTGTTATATCTGTGATATCCGTTATATCCGTGATATCCGTGATATCCGTTATATCTGTGATATCCGTGATATCCGTGATATCCGTTATATCCGTGATATCCGTGATATCCGTTATATCCGTGATATCCGTGATATCCGTTATATCCGTTATATCCGTGATATCCGTGATATCCGTTATATCCGTGATATCTGTTATATCTGTGATATCCGTTATATCCGTTATATCTGTGATATCCGTGATATCCGTTATATCTGTGATATCTGTTATATCTGTGATATCTGTTATATCTGTGATATCCGTTATATCTGTGATATCTGTTATATCTGTGATATCCGTTATATCTGTGATATCTGTTATATCTGTGATATCCGTTATATCCGTGATATCTGTTATATCTGTGATATCCGTTATATCCGTTATATCTGTGATATCCGTGATATCCGTTATATCCGTGATATCTGTTATATCTGTGATATCCGTTATATCTGTGATATCTGTGATATCCGTTATATCCGTTATATCCGTGATATCCGTGATATCCGTTATATCCGTGATATCCGTTATATCTGTGATATCCGTTATATCCGTTATATCTGTGATATCCGTGATATCCGTTATATCTGTGATATCTGTTATATCTGTTATATCCGTGATATCCGTTATATCTGTGATATCTGTTATATCTGTGATATCCGTTATATCCGTGATATCCGTATATCTGTGATATCCGATATCCGTTATATCCGTTATATCTGTGATATCCGTTATGATCTGTGATATCCGTTATATCTGTGATATCCGTTATATCTGTGATATCCGTGATATCCGTTATATCCGTTATATCTGTGATATCCGTGATATCCGTTATATATCTGTGATATCCGTGATATCCGTTATATCTGTGATATCCGTTATATCCGTGATATCCGTTATATCCGTGATATCCGTGATATCCGTTATATCCGTGATATCCGTTATATCTGTGATATCCGTTATATCTGTGATATCTGTGATATCCGTTATATCCGTTATATCTGTGATATCTGTGATATCTGTTATATCTGTTATATCTGTGATATCCGTGATATCTGTTATATCTGTGATATCCGTTATATCTGTGATATCCGTTATATCCGTGATATCCGTTATATCCGTGATATCCGTGATATCCGTTATATCCGTGATATCCGTTAGATTCAAGATTCAAGATTCAAGAGTTTTATTTGTCACATACACAGTTATATACAGAATATACAACCGGCAGTGAAATGTAAACAGGTCCGCTCCATGGACAGTGCAAATTCACAGTTAAAAACACAAGGAAGAAATTATAATAGAAATAGGATATAAAAAAAGTACTTCTATATATATATATGTCTATATCTGTAGAATTATAAATAATCAAGTCAAGAGAAAAAAAGGTAACAAATAAGGATAAAGTGGAATAAAATAATTGAAGTAGACTTTGCAGTGAGTAAACTGTAGACTTATAAATATGTGGTTAACAAATGTATAAAGAGTATAATGTGCAAACAGGTTTATGACAGGTTGTTACACAGTAACAACGAGAACAGAAAGTGCAGTGCAAATGTCAGTGTATCGATGTTTATCCTGAAGTGAAGTCACGTGATGTTAAGTGACTGAGTTCAGGAGTCTGATGGCCTGGGGAAGAAGCTCCTCCTGAGTCTCTCAGTTTTGGCCATCAGGCTTGGAAGCGCTACCAGATGGCAGCAGCGTGAAATGAGGGTTTGCAGGGTGATTAGAGTCCTTGATGATCTTGGTAGCTCTACCTTTGCAGCATTTGGTGTAGACGTCCTGCAGAGACGGGAGAGCTGACCCTGAGATACGCTCGGATAAGCGCACTACTCTTTGCAGGGCTTTGCGGTCATGACTGGTGCTGTTCCCATACCACGCTGTGATGCACTGAGTTAAAACACTTTCTATCGCCCCTAAATAGAAAGTTTTCAGGATAGCTGGTGAAACCCTGAATTTCCTCAGCTGGCGCAGGTGGTACAGTCTTTGCCTGGCTTTTTTCACCTGTGTCTGAATGTGAGCAGTCCAGGTCAGGTCCTCGGAGATGTTTACTCCCAGGTACTTGAAGCTGCTCACTCTCTCTACTGGTGACCCGCTGATCATGAGGGGGAGTATGTCCGTTGCTGTCTCTTCCTGAAGTCCACAATCATTTCTTTGGTCTTGCCAACATTCAGAGAGAGACAGTTGTCCTGGCACCATGATGTTAGATGCTCCACCTCGTCCAAGTATGCCGTCTCATTGTTGTTGGAAATGAGGCCCAGGACAACAGTATCATCAGCAAATTTGATGATAGAGGTGGAGCTGTGTGTGGACAAACAGTCATGCGTGTAGAGAGAGTAGAGCAGGGGCTCAGGACACAGCCCTGTGGAGCTCCCACACTCAGGGTGATGGAGGTGGAGGTGGACTGGCCTATTCTCACCACCTGAGGCCTGCCAGTGAGGAAGTCCTCAATCCAGTGGCAGAGAGAAGGATTCAGGCCGAGATCCAGGAGTTTGGAGGTTAGCTTGGTGGGAACTATGGTGTTAAAGGCTGAGCTATAGTCAATAAATAGCAGTCTTACGTAGTTCCCACTTTTGCTGTCGATGTGAGTGAGGGAGGAGTGGAGGACATGAGAGATGGCATCTTCAGTCGATCTATTGGGACGATAGGCAAACTGAAGAGGGTCCAAAGTGTCAGGAATGAAGGCGCAAATGGTGTTTTTAATGAGTCTCTCAAAGACCTTCATGACTATAGACGTGAGAGCCACTGGACGATAGTCATTTAGGCAAGAGGGTTTACTGTTCTTAGGGACAGGGATGATGGTGGATTTTTGAAGGAGGTGGGGACCACAGATGTAGCGAGGACTCATTAAAGATAGATGTAAACAACCCGGTGAGCTGATCAGCACAGGACCGCAGAACACGACCTGAAATACCATCCGGCCCGGCAGCTTTCCTGACGCCCACACGCTTGAGTGCTCTCCGAACTTCATCCTCCGAGACAGAGATCACGTGATTGTTGCTGCTCTGAGTAATTTCCTCTAACGCGCCACTTGGCGGAGTCGCGTTGCGCGTTACAGTCAAAGCGAGCATAGAAAGAGTTTAACTTCGCTCACGAGCAACGGATCAACGCTTGCCTCTGCAGAGGATTTAGATCCAAAGGAGCAGATGGACCTCAGACCTTGCCACATGCGCCGCGAGTCGTTGAGTTGGAAATGAGACTCCACTCGGTCTTTATAACGGAGTTTTGTGGCTTTAACTGCTCGCCTGAGAGCATAGCAGGACGATCTGTATTCATTCATATTCCCTGAATGGAGACCGGCGTTGTAAGCAGCAGTGCGTCGCTTCACTGCCGCATGGATTGAATTGTCCACCCACGGTTTCTGATTTGAGAAGGACGTTATTGTTATTGTTTGGCGTGGCTTGCTCTGTAAGCGTGTTGATGAAGCAAAGCGCCACGCCTGTGAACTCGCTTACGCCAGCTGAACTCGCCGAACATGTCCCAATCCACATCGCCCAGAGCTGCCTGTAGCGCGGTCTCTGAGTGGGGTGACCAACGCTTAACTTCCCGCCTCACCGGGGTTCCTGGAGGAGCTTTTGTTTGTATTCGGGAGTGAGGAAAATGGCGGCATGATCCGATTTGCCAACGCTGGAAGTGACCGCGCTTTATAGGCGTTTCTAAACGGAGAGTAGCAGTGATCCAGTGTGTTTGCTCCTCGTGTGGGGCAGGAGACGTGCTGGTGAAAGTTTGGCAGGACTTTCTTTAGGTTTGCTTTGTTAAAATCGCCCGCGACAATGAATGCCGCGTCGGGATGTTGGTTTATGACGCCGCTGGCAACATCATGAAGGCCAGATAAAGCCAGCGCTGTGTCTGCCTGCGGTGGGATGTAAACGGCGGTCGCGACAACCGCAGAAAACTCCTCAGGCAGATAGAATGGGCGGCAGATGATTGTTAAATGTTCCAGATGAGGTGAGCAGGACCGCGAGAGAATGGTGATGTTCCTGGGATCGCACCATTTCTTGTTGATCATGAAACACACTCCACCGCCTTTGGATTTACCGCCTCGGCTGTTCTGTCCATCCGAAAAACAGAGAAGTTCTCCGGCGACGGCGTCACAGCTGTGTCCGGACCGCGGGCGTGAGCCATGTTTCAGACAAACAATAGATATTACAGTCTCTCATGTCCCGTTGAAAACTTATCCTGGCTCTAAGATCGCCCATCTTATTATCCAAGGATTGAACATTTGCTAGAAGAATGCTCGGGAGAGGAGGTCTTAATGCCCTTTTCCTCAGTCTGTTACGGATACCAGCACGTTTCCCACGGTGTTTCTTTGTTCTACGCCGCTGGCTCTGTCCATTGTTCAACTCGGCGTTCCGAAGAATCTCAGATGGCCACAGAGGATCGGCGAAAGTGTCCTGAAACAGTCCAGTGTAGAGGTAACCAATGTCCAAAAGAGTTTTGCTGTCGTAGTAGATCAATGCAGATGATAAGTTTGTAAAAACTGAGAGTAAAAGAAAGTAAAATAGTAAATAAAAGCACAGTCTTCGCGGAGCGACCTGAACGGCGACCAAACACAGCGGCGCCATTTTGAAGATATCACATATCTGTGATATCCGTTATATCTGTGATATCTGTGATATCCGTTATATCCGTTATATCTGTGATATCTGTGATATCTGTTATATCTGTTATATCTGTGATATCCGTGATATCTGTTATATCCGTGATATCTGTTATATCTGTGATATCCGTTATATCCGTTATATCTGTGATATCCGTTATATCCGTTATATCCGTGATATCTGTGATATCCGTTATATCCGTGATATCTGTGATATCTGTTATATCCGTTATATCCGTGATATCCGTTATATCTGTTATATCTGTGATATCCGTGATATCCGTTATATCCGTGATCTCCGTTATATCCGTTATATCCGTGATATCTGTTATATCTGTGATATCTGTTATATCTGTGATATCTGTTATATCTGTGATATCCGTGATATCCGTTATATCCGTGATATCCGTTATATCCGTTATATCCGTGATATCCGTTATATCTGTGATATCTGTTATATCTGTGATATCTGTTATATCTGTGATATCTGTGATATCTGTTATATCTGTGATATCTGTGATATCTGTTATATCTGTTATATCTGTGATATCTGTTATATCTGTGATATCCGTTATATCCGTGATATCCGTGATATCTGTTATATCTGTGATATCCGTGATATCCGTGATATCCGTGATATCCGTGATATCCGTTATATTCGTGATATCCGTGATATCCGTGATATCCGTTATATCTGTGATATCCGTGATATCCGTGATATCCGTTATATATGTGATATCTGTTATATCCGTGATATCCGTGATATCCGTTATATCCGTGATCTCCGTTATATCCGTTATATCCGTGATATCCGTGATATCCGTTATATATGTGATATCCGTTATATCCGCGATATCCGCTATATCCGCGATATCCGCGATATCCGCGATATCCGCTATATCCGCTATATCCGTGATATCCGCTATATCCGCGATATCCGCGATATCCGTTATATCCGCGATATCCGCTATATCCGCGATATCCGCGATATCCTTATATCCGTGATATCCGTTATATCCGTTATATCCGTTATATCCGTGATATCCGTGATATCCGTTATATCCGTTATATCCGTGATATCCGTGATATCCGTGATATCCGTTATATCCGTGATATCCGTGATATCCGTGATATCCGTTATATATGTGATATCCGTGATATCCGTTATATCCGTTATATCCGTGATATCCGTGATATCCGTGATATCCGTTATATCCGTTATATCCGTGATATCCGTGATATCCGTTATATATGTGATATCCGTTATATCCGTGATATCCGCTATATCCGCGATATCCGCGATATCCGCGATATCCGTTATATCCGTTATATCCGTGATATCCGTGATATCCGCTATATCCGCGATATCCGCGATATCCGCTATATCCGCGATATCCGCTATATCCGTGATATCCGTGATATCCGTTATATCCGTGATATCCGTTATATCCGTGATATCCGTGATATCCGTTATATCCGTTATATATGTGATATCCGTTATATCCGTGATATCCGCTATATCCGTGATATCCGCTATATCCGCGATATCCGCGATATCCGCGATATCCGTTATATCCGTGATATCCGTGATATCCGTGATATCCGTGATATCCGCTATATCCGCGATATCCGCGATATCCGCTATATCCGCGATATCCGCTATATCCGTGATATCCGTGATATCCGTTATATCCGTGATATCCGTGATATCCGTGATATCCGTTATATCCGTGATATCCGTGATATCCGTTATATCCGTTATATCTGTGATATCCGTGATATCCGTGATATCCGTGATATCCGTTATATCCGTGATATCCGTGATATCCGTTATATATGTGATATCCGTTATATCCGTGATATCCGCTATATCCGCGATATCCGCGATATCCGCTATATCCGTGATATCCGTTATATCCGTTATATCCGTGATATCCGTGATATCCGTGATATCCGTTATATCCGTGATATCCGTGATATCCGTGATATCCGTTATATCCGTGATATCCGTGATATCCGCGATATCCGTGATATCCGCTATATCCGTGATATCCGTTATATCCGTGATATCCGTGATATCCGTGATATCCGTTATATCCGTGATATCCGTGATATCCGTTATATCCGTGATATCCGTGATATCCGTGATATCCGTTATATATGTGATATCCGTTATATCCGTGATATCCGTGATATCCGTTATATCCGTGATCTCCGTTATATCCGTTATATCCGTGATATCCGTGATATCCGTTATATATGTGATATCCGTTATATCCGCTATATCCGCGATATCCGCGATATCCGTTATATCCGTGATATCCGCTATATCCGCTATATCCGCGATATCCGCGATATCCGTTATATCCGTTATATCCGTGATATCCGTGATATCCGTTATATCCGTGATATCCGTGATATCTGTTATATCTGTGATATCCGTGATATCCGTGATATCCGTTATATATATGATATCCGTTATATCCGTGATATCCGTTATATCCGTGATCTCCGTTATATCCGTTATATCCGTGATATCCGTTATATATGTGATATCCGTTATATCCGCTATATCCGCGATATCCGTTATATCCGTGATATCCGCTATATCCGCGATATCCGTGATATCCGTGATATCTGTTATATCTGTGATATCCGTGATATCCGCTATATCCGTGATATCCGTTATATCCGTTATATCTGTGATATCCGTGATATCCGTGATATCTGTTATATCTGTGATATCCGTGATATCCGTTATATATGTGATATCCGTTATATCCGTGATATCCGTTATATCCGTGATCTCCGTTATATCCGTTATATCCGTGATATCCGTTATATATGTGATATCCGTTATATCCGTGATCTCCGTTATATCCGTTATATCCGTGATATCCGTGATATCCGTGATATCCGTTATATATGTGATATCCGTTATATCCGCTATATCCGCGATATCCGTTATATCCATGATATCCGCTATATCCGCGATATCCGTTATATCCGTTATATCCGTGATATCCGTGATATCCGTTATATCCGTGATATCCATGATATCTGTTATATCTGTGATATCCGTGATATCCGTTATATATGTGATATCCGTTATATCCGTGATATCCGTTATATCCGTGATCTCCGTTATATCCGTTATATCCGTGATATCCGTTATATATGTGATATCCGTTATATCCGTGATCTCCGTTATATCCGTTATATCCGCGATATCCGTGATATCCGTTATATATGTGATATCCGTTATATCCGTGATCTCCGTTATATCCGTTATATCCGTGATATCCGTGATATCCGCTATATCCGCGATATCCGTGATATCCGTGATATCTGTTATATCTGTGATATCCGTGATATCCGCTATATCCGTGATATCCGTTATATCCGTTATATCTGTGATATCCGTGATATCCGTGATATCTGTTATATCTGTGATATCTGTTATATCCGTGATATCCGTGATATCCGTTATATCCGTGATATCTGTTATATCCGTTATATCTGTGATATCCGTGATATCCGTTATATCCGTTATATCCGTTATATCTGTGATATCCGTGATATCCGTGATATCCGTTATATCCGTTATATCTGTGATATCCGTGATATCCGTGATATCTGTTATATCTGTGATATCTGTTATATCCGTGATATCCGTGATATCTGTTATATCCGTGATATCTGTTATATCTGTGATATCTGTTATATCCGTGATATCCGTGATATCTGTTATATCCGTGATATCCGTTATATATGTGATATCTGTGATATCCGTTATATCCGTGATATCTGTTATATCTGTGATATCCGTGATATCCGTGATATCTGTTATATCTGTGATATCTGTTATATCCGTGATATCCGTTATATATGTGATATCTGTGATATCCGTGATATCTGTTATATCTGTGATATCTGTGATATCCGTTATATCCGTGATATCCGTTATATCCGTGATCTCCGTTATATCCGTTATATCCGTGATATCCGTTATATATGTGATATCCGTTATATCCGTTATATCCGTTATATCCGCGATATCCGTTATATCCGTTATATCTGTGATATCCGTGATATCCGTTATATCCGTTATATCCGTTATATCTGTGATATCCGTGATATCCGTGATATCCGTTAT
>CM031959.1:43293908-43301408 GCA_018749465.1 Paracanthobrama guichenoti | reverse complement strand
GTGATAGAGGCGTCCATCGTCCTCATATTTTCCTTTAAACCCCATCAATGAATCTGGTCATGCAACAGAACTGAGACGGGCCGCACTTAGAACAGAACCATAATCACTGAATCGCCACTGCACCGATACAGTACAGATAATACTGCGCCATTATACAGTACAAAAGATCGATAACCACACATCTCTTAGAAATGATCCATAGCACACCGTACAAAACAACATAGTGTTATTGTGCATTTAAAGGTACATTCTGTAGTCTCAGTCACACGGAGCGTCTGACCCGGTCAGATCTGACCTCTCGTCTGAAGACACTCACGCCAGGCACTGTGGGAAACGCATCTGTGTTCAGGTAGAGAGTGTGTGCTGGGCCCTCAGGAGCTCGTTCAGGTCGCACTGGACGCCCGCGGGCTGACCGGCGGCACACTCCAGCAGCGTCCGGCCCATGTGTGTGTGCAGCGCCTCTGCCAGCTTAGCGGCGGCCACCTTGACGCTTCCGCTGTTACAGGATGAGCCGAGCAGCTTCCAGAGGAGCGGGAGCACCTTCTGCTCCACCAGCTGCGGCTTGCGCGGGTACAGCTCCGTCACCAGCTCTGAAACACACACACACACATCACTGAAGCGCCAGTTCTTCTCTATCTCAGTATCAGTGTTCCTGAACTCCTGAAACGGCTCCATCTTGAGTTTCTTCAGGAACCAACACGTCACAATATTCCTCATTATAATAATTCATACACAGAATAAAGGGGCGGGGCCTGGTTGAGTTAGTCGTGTGTTGAGATGGGCGGATATGATAAGGGGCGGGAAATTTCCCAAACACCAATCACAACACACTGCTTCAGCCGACCAATCAGAGCACAGTGTGCTTTTCAGAAGGAGGGGCTTCATAGAGACAGGAACTAAACAGAGTTACTGACAGACTGGGAAGAGAGGAGCCGCAACAATGGAGAATATGAGGAATAATGAACATTCAACTGCTCTAGTAGAGCTTTTTTCTCACCTGCGACCTTCTCGATCAGATCCAGCTTGGCTTTCCCACTCAGATACTGAGCCTTGGCGCAGAAGGGCTGCAGGAGAAGGCTGTTGTCTGAAAACACACGGTGGCTACAGTGAGCAGGTTAAGTCAGCAGCTTTATATGGCACACACACACACGGTCAACCCACCGATGTTGTGGATCAGAGCCTGAACGGCCCCCAGCGCCGCTGTGTAGATGGCGCTGTTCTTGGAGTTGAGGTGATTGTCGACGACAGCGGGAATGAGGATGTTGAGCACTGGAGCCAGGCCGTCCTTGAGCAGAGCGACGATCGTCTGTAAGGCCTCCAGCGCACGCAGGTTCACTTTACTGTTGGACTCCTGCAGACGCGCCTTCAGAGCATCAAACACCTGCACACACCATCATCATCATCATCACAATCATCATCATCATCATCACCATCATCAACACAATCATCATCACCATCATCATCATCATCACCATCACATCATCACCATCACAATCATCATCATCACAATCATCATCATCATCACCATCACATCATCATCATCACCACCATCATCATCACCATCATCACAATCATCATCATCATCACCATCATCATCACCATCATCACAATCATCATCACAATCATCACCATCATCACAATCATCATCACAATCATCATCACAATCATCATCACAATCATCACCATCATCACCACCACCATCATCACCACCACCATCATCACAATCATCATCATCATCATCACCATCATCATCACAATCATCATCACCATCATCACAATCATCATCATCATCACCATCACATCACAATCATCACAATCATCATCATCACAATCATCATCATCACCATCATCACCATCATCACCATCATCATCACAATCATCATCACCACAATCATCATCATCATCATCACCATCATCATCACCATCATCATCATCACAATCATCATCATCATCATCATCACAATCATCATGACAATCATCATCATCACCATCATCACAATCATCATCATCACCATCATCACAATCATCATCATCACCATCACATCACAATCATCATCATCACCATCACAATCATCATCATCACCATCATCATCACCATCATCACAATCATCACAATCATCATCATCATCACCATCATCATCACAATCATCATCATCACCATCATCACAATCATCATCATCACCATCATCACAATCATCATCACAATCATCATCACAATCATCATCATCATATCACAATCATCATCATCACCATCATCATCACAATCATCATCACCATCATCATCACCATCATCATCATCACCACAATCATCATCATCATCATCATCATCACCATCACCATCACCATCACCATCACCACCATCATCACCATCATCATCACCATCATCACCATCACCATCATCACCATCATCATCACCACCATCATCATCACCATCATCATCACCATCATCACAATCATCATCATCATCACCACCATCATCATCACCATCACCATCATAATCATCATCACAAGGAACAGTGGTGAACCGGACACAGGGTCATGGGTGGCCAAGGCTCATTGATGCACGTGGGGAGCGAAGGCTGGCCCGTGTGGTCCGATCAAACAGACGAGCTACTGGAGCTCAAACTGCTCAAGAAGTTAATGCTGGTTCTGATAGAAAGGTATCAGAATACACAGAGCATCTCAGTTTGTTGCGTATGGGGCGGCATAGCCGCTGACCAGTCAGGGTGCCCATGCTGACCCCTGTCCACCGCCGAAAGCACCAACAGTGGCACGTGAGCATCAGAACTGGACCACGGAGCAATGGAAGAAGGTGGCCTGGTCTGAGGAGTCACGTGTTCTTTTACATCACGTGGATGGCCGGGTGCGTGTGCGTGGCTTCCCTGGGGAACACATGGCACCAGGATGCACTATGGGAAGAAGGCGAGCCGGCGGAGGCAGTGTGATGCTTTGGGCAATGTTCTGCTGGGAAACCTTGGGTCCTGCCATCCATGTGGATGTTACTTTGACACGTACCACCTACCTAAGCATTGTTGAGACCATGTAAGGGGACCAACACAATATTAGTTCATAATGGTCATAATGTTATGCCTGATTTGTGTATACATACATGTGTATAATTTAAATGTAATAATTTTCCTAAAATAACTAAAACAGAAATGAATTAATTAAATAAATAACTAAATTAAACATGACACTAATTAAATGCCCAAAGCTGAACTAAAGTTGGAATGAAAATATGAATTTGTGGAAGTTAGTTTCCGCTGCAGAATTAAACGGATAACTGCCACACTATCCGAGAGAAAGCCTGAATGGCAAGATAAAAAGTTGCAATTAGCTTTTAAATAGTTTTATTCTGTGACAAGCTTCCATAAAGTCTGAAAAAAAAAATATTCATAAAAACTATAACATCTCAATACTAAAATACCACTAAACTACGACACCTGACATCTTAGCTTTACAAGTTTAGTTACATATTTATTTAATTTTTATAATTTATTTATGATTGTATTTCAGTTATTTTAGTTGAGTTCATGTGATTTTGCTGAGGTCAGTGTTTGTGGTTAGTTTAGCTGAAGCGCTCGAGCGGTCAGTTACCGGGAACAGGCTGCCGATGACCAGAGACGGGCTCTCCTCGCAGTCACACACCAGCTGATCGATGGCCTTGACTCTCTCTCTGAAGTCTTTGGAGCTCAGCAGCGTCTTCATCTGCTTGACGTACTCGCTCCTGTCCGCCAGGCTGTGTGCGGCCGCTTTACTCACGGACGGACCACAGTCTCTGCTGAAGACATGAGTGTGTGTGAGGCGCGGCACGAGCGTCAGACCGCAGACGGACGGTGTGTGT
Source organism: Paracanthobrama guichenoti (assembly GCA_018749465.1). Lineage (NCBI taxonomy): Eukaryota > Metazoa > Chordata > Actinopteri > Cypriniformes > Gobionidae > Paracanthobrama > Paracanthobrama guichenoti. The sequence goes on along the minus strand of CM031959.1, from coordinate 43,297,564 downwards.
GTGTCCTACCTGCTGGCCGTCAGAGGGTCACGCGTGAGGGACGAGGTGCGCACGAGCCCACTGCCCACGAGAGAGCGCCGGCCCCGCGCTGACGGGACGTCCTGAGGCATTTCACCCAAACCCTGAAACACACACACACACAGATCGGAAGGAAGGAAGAGACATTACTAGCATGAATTAACATGTTTTGCTAGCATGTTTTAACAGGTTGCTAACATGATTTATGCTGCCTTCACATGCTATCAGATATGTCCTACTTCCCAGAAGTCAAACGCTGTAGAGCGTTCATGTGCATTTTTCCCTAGGAAACTCGTATTTACGATAATTCCGATAGCATGTGAAGACAGCATAAACATGTTGCTAGCATGATTTAGCATGTTTTAATACACCGTGGACAAGTGTTTAAAATTAGCATGTGTGCTAAAACACTCAAGCAAACGCATATGGTTCGTCCAGTGTAATTGTTAAAAATAAATCAAAATTAAAAAAAATACTGCTAACATAAATTAACATGTTGCTAGCATGTTTTACCATTGCTAACATCTTTTATCACATTGCTAGCATGATCTAATGTTACTAATTCGATTTTGAACATTGCTAACATGAATTAACAGGTTTTAACACTGATATCATGAATTAGCATTTTGCTAGCATGGTTTAATACTTTGCTAGCATGAATTAACATGTTTGGTAGCATGATTATGTATCACTAACTCAAGTTAGAACATTTCTAACATGAATTAACAGGTTCAACATTGATATCATGAATTAGCATGTTTCTAACATGTTTTACCATGTTATTAACATTAATTACCATGTTAACACAAATTAACACATTGTTAAGATTTTTAATAATTAGCATTTTGCTAACATGTATTACTACATTGTTAACATGAATTAGCATGTTGCTATCATGAATTAGCACATTTCTAACACGTTTTACCACATTGCTAATGTGATTTAACACTTTGCTGGCATGAATTAGCAGGTTTTATCACATGGCTAACATGAACGATCATGTAACTAACATTTCTTGGCACGTTGTTAACATGTATTAATATGCTAACTTGAATTAGCACGTTTTAACAGGTTACCATGAATTAGCATGTTTTGCTAGCATGTTTTACCACATTGATAACATGAATTAACATTTTGATAGCATGGATTAGCAGGTTTTAGCACATTACTAACATGAACGATCATGTTACTAACAGGCATTGGCATGTTGTTAGCATGTATTAATATGCTAACTTGAATTAGCATGTTTTCACAGGTTAGCATTAATTAGCATGTTGTTAACATGTTTTAACAGGTTAGCATGAATTGGCATTTTTAATCACATTGCTATCATAAATTAGCACATTGCTAACATGAATTAGCATGTTCTTAGCATGTTTTAACATTTTTGTTAACATTAATTAACATTTAGCTAACATGAATAGCAGGTTTTAACACTGTTAACACGAATGATCATGTAACTAACATTTCTTGACATGCTGTTAGCATTTATTAATAAGTTGTTAAATTGAATTAACATGTTTAACATGTTAACATGAATTAGCATTTTGCTAGCAGGTTTTACCACATTGCTTACATGAACAAACATGTAACTAGCATGTTGATAGCATTAATTAGGAGGTTGTTAGCATGTTTTAACAGGTTAGCATTAATTGGCATGTTTTATCACGTTGCTAGCATGAATTAGCATGTTGTTAGCATGCTGTCCAAGGACAGGCTTTGCTAGTGACAGTCAGCTTAAACACCACAGAAGTTCTGACCGCCTCATTGAACGCCTGAGACTCAGTTTTGACCCGCGGGTCAGAGTCGTCAGAAGGCCTGAGGCCGGCGTGTGGTGGTGTTCGCGCGGGACAGGCGGCGCACCTTGGTTTTCAGCGTGAAGACGGCGTCCCTGATGGCCGGCAGGTCTTTAGCCGGGACGAACTTCTCCATCATTTTATCAAAGTCGCGGTGAGAGGACAAAAACAGCAGCATCCGTCGGCCGAAGAACCTGAAAGAGACACACCGATGACACCGTGAAGCTCTGAGGGGAGAGCGCGCGTGACCTCTGACCCCTGCGTGGCTCACCTGGCCTCCTGAGACGAGTCCTGCGCCAGCCTGGAGACAGCGGGCAGAATGCGGTCGGTCAGGTCTTTGGTCCCGGACAGCAGACGGGCGGCGCCGGCCCGCTCCACCAGAGTACACAGATGCTGAGCCGCACACTTGCGCACGACGGCGCTCAGGTGCCTGAGGAGACAAACACAGGTGAGGTGAGGTCAGCAGGTCAGACGCGCGGCGGAGGCTGGTGTGAGCGTGTGCTGACCCGAGTCCTCCCGCGAGCAGCGCGCTCATGCTGCGGCTCAGGGTGCAGTGCTGCACCATGCTGTCCAGCGCGCGCTCCACGTCCTGCCGGATGAAGGCGTTGGATTCCCCGGCTTTCTGCAACAGCGCCCGGGCCGTCCCGTCCAGCTCCTGGTCCATTCCCTTCTGCAGCGCCGCGAACATCTCGCCCAGCGCCACCACGGCCACGCGAGACACCCCGGAGCGCAGGTTACGCACCTACAGCCAATCAGAGACGACACACATCACACTGAGCTGGCGCATGACGGGCAGGAGAGTCAGAAGTGATGAATTTTACAACATTAAAGTGCCTCTATTCTGCTAGCGTAAAGAGCTAATGTTGTTCTGGCGTCTCCTCCACAGATCCACATGCAATAAACACTCGTTCTCTCCTAACCTCCACTGCAGCTTCAGCTCTTCCCTCTCAGTGTCTGAAACGCTTCCGAAGAAGACTCAGTCTCTCTAAGCCCCGCCTCTCTGAGAGCTGCTCTGCTCTGATTGGTCAGAAACCGAACGCTCATTATCATATCTCAGCTCTTGACGCACACACATTAGCCAGGTTTCCATCCAAAGGTTTAGCGCATCGATTCATGTTCACCGATGGAAATGCCAATTATCGATATTTTTTTGCAAATGTCGACACAATCTTTTTCCGTTTAACTTTAGCATATAAATTCTATGTCGATACTTCAAATGTCAAGAAAAACTAGTGTTGAAATGTTGCGTTAGCGCAAATAAATGACTAGCCTATGGCGTCCACATTCGCGGCGTTTCTCTGCGCATTGAATCTATTATATTCATATTATTAAATTGTACATTCAATTATTTTATTACTATTGGTAAGAATAAGATGTGTTTTTTTACAAATCTAATATAAGAATAATAACTGCACCCGTTTCTGAATATTGATGATCAAGTATTGACAACCAAACTCTTCCAGTCTCAGAGACACTACAGTGAGTGAGGGCGGGGCTAAGAGACGCTGCTCAGCCAATCAGGACCAGAGGCGGGCATTATGCCAATTAGGTACATGTGAGACTGAATTACTGACGACTCGTTTCAGTTCAGAATCGCTTCTTTCTTTTAGGAGACAAACTCCCTTTATCTGTGATCTGTGCAGCGCTTTTACCTTCACAAGCTTCAAGACTGAAGAGGACTGACCTCCTGAACGAGAGCGAGGCACACGTCGTGAATCCTGCTCATGAGGACGTCAGGATGATACTGAGCCAGACTGCGCAGGAAGTTCAGCCCCTCAATCTTCTTCTCCCTTCAGGAACGGAACACACGTGTGTTTAACGAGTGAGCGCTTCTCTGTGTGT
>CM031959.1:43271408-43283908 GCA_018749465.1 Paracanthobrama guichenoti | reverse complement strand
TCTTCACTGCAAACCTGCTGGAATAAACACATGAGATCAGTCACACACACATGATCCTTGTGTTCCCAGTCACAACCACACGAGATCTGAAAGTGACTGATCGACACTGACACACTCCATGAGACCAACAGAAGAACCTTAAAGCCGTTTCAGTGCTTGAAAACCGAACCAACAGGCACAAAAACACTGAAAATGATCATCTTCTCCTCAGTGTTTGTCTGGTTTTCCAGCACAAATATCTAAACATTCTCAGAGCAAGACACATTTACTGGAGAAGAGAAATGACTGAAGATATTAAGACTTGTTTACTGAAATATGTATCAAAATGAGTTTATGCTGAAAACCAGAACAAATATCAGCCAGTGGGCTCAGAAACACACACTTAAATCAAAGGGAAACTAGTGTATTTTCCTGACTCCACTGACGGATATTTGTTCTGGATTTAGTGCTGGAAACACTCAGAGATCCTCCGTGTGCTGCTGGTGTTTGTTAGTGTTCCAGAGGGTTGCTGGGACACACACACACACACACACACACACACACACACACACACCCTCCGTGAGCCGCGGGTATATTAGTTAGTCCTTCACCTACTGCTTAAAGTGTGCATGTGTTTTATGTTTGGCATCATATTTAATACATCAGCCTTATGGCTCATATAGTCTGATATGAAGGGAAAACCGATGGTGCTGATATTTATGACATTCTGATACTTGTAATGTAAATCAATGAGACAGTACAGCAGATACTGACATAAAATGTATATACATATCAGTATCTGCCAATGATATGTCTTGGATGATATTTAAATGCTTAGTTCTATGATCTATGGTAAATGATGATGGATAATCAAGTAAACCTGCGTCAGTGCAGATTAAATATCACTAACAATATATATAAGGACTGCAGGAGTCATGTGATCATTTAGAGTTCAATCGCTGTCTTATGTCATGGCTCACCTGATCAGGTGACTTTCCGTTGGTCGTGAGGGCCGATCTCTCCCAGGGCAGTTTGTTCTTCCCTTTGCCGGCGCTCACGATCCTCCTGTGCTGCGGAGCATCCTCCATCAGGTCAGCGTCCGCGGGGCCGTGCGAGCTGGAAGCCCGGCCCCCGTTCATGACCCAGTCCAGATCGGCCCCGGAGCCCAGCTGAGGCAGGCGTCTCTGTCCCGGTCTGGGCAGGATGAGCGCGTATTCCACCGTGCCGTCGGCCACCAGCCGAGGGAGGATGTGCCGCGCCCGCCGCGCCTGAACGGCGGCCATGAGGCCCTGCACGTCTGCCGTCAGCTCCACCCGGTCCACGGCCTTCATGAGCGGCTGCTTCTTCCCAGTGTCCAGACAGTAGTCGAAGACGGCGAACAGCTCCAGAGCCGCGTGGCGCACCTTCTTCTTGCCGTCGGCGAGCAACGGGGCCACCTCCGCACACAGGCCCGGGATGTCGAAGTCCTTGCGCGGGTGAGTGAGCATGGCGGCCGTGATGATGTTGATGGCGTCCTCCCGAACCCTAGAGTTCCGGTGCCGGAGCTGAGCGAGCACAAGCTCCAGCACACGCCGCGGCCCCACAGCCCTCATCAGCTGCCTGAAGACGCTCATATACTCGCGCCGGGTGACGTTACGGGAGTCTCCCAGTGCTCGGACGGTCACCGCCGCGATCTCCCGGTAGTACCGCTCCACGTCGCCGTCCAGCTTCTCGATCAGCAGGTTGATGAGCTGTAAGGTGCCGTACAACACCTTGAAGTTGCTGTCGTCCAGAAGCCTGCGTAAGAACTGGATGAAGTCCACGACGCTGCCGGAGGACACCTGCTGGAGGTCCAGATCCGCCAGGATGCTCTTCAGCTCCTCCACCCCACGGGTCCGGTTCTGGTAGTTCTGCTGGTCCAGGAGCAGCTCGTGTAACTCCTGAGGTATCAAGCCATAAATCATCATGGAGTCCAGACGGAGCCGACGCATGGGAATCTGTCATGTTGATGAGGGATGTGAAGCCATCGCAGCGACAGACCTGAAGATGGGAGGATTCACAAGCTTTATTTCTACAGCGATAAACACTCAATGACCTCTTAAGGTTGAACGGTGGTTATTGCAGTTGAGTTTTCCTATTGGACGTTGTAGGCTCTTCCAATGGCTCACTACCATGGCCCCTGGTTCGAGCTCACCGCGCCCCTGGCTCGAGCTCACCGCGCCCCTATCACGAGCTCACCGCGCCCCTGTCACAAGCTCACCGCACCCCGGGCTCGAGTTCACCGCGCCCCAGGCTCGAGCTCACCGCGCCCCGTCACGAGCTCACCGCACGCTCACCGCACCCCGGGCTCGAGCTCACTGCGCCCCTGGCTCGAGCTCACCGCGCCCCTATCACGAGCTCACCGCGCTCCTGGCTCGAGCTCACCGCGCCCCTGTCACGAGCTCACCGCGCCCTGTCACGAGCTCACCGCGCTCCTGGCTCGAGCTCACCGCGCCCCTGTCACGAGCTCACCGCGCCCCTGTCACGAGCTCACCGCACGCTCACCGCGCTCCTGGCTCGAGCTCACCGCGCCCCAGGCTCGAGCTCACCGCGCCCGTCACGAGCTCACCGCGACGCCACCGCACCCGGGCTCGAGCTCACCGCGCCCCAGGCTCGAGCTCACCGCGCCCCGTCACGAGCTCACCGCACGCTCACCGCACCCCGGGCTCGAGCTCACTGCGCCCCTGGCTCGAGCTCACCGCGCCCCTATCACGAGCTCACCGCGCCCCTGGCTCGAGCTCACCGCGCCCCTGTCACGAGCTCACCGCGCCCCTGGCTCGAGCTCACCGCGCCCCTGTCACGAGCTCACCGCGCCCCTGTCACGAGCTCACCGCGCCCCTGGCTCGAGCTCACCGCGCCCCTGTCACGAGCTCACCGCGCCCCTGTCACGAGCTCACCGCGACGCTCACCGCACCCGGCTCGAGCTCACCGCGCCCCTGTCACGAGCTCACCGCACGCTCACCGCGCCCCAGGCTCGAGCTCACCGCGCCCCGTCACGAGCTCACCGCACGCTCACCGCACCCCGGGCTCGAGCTCACCGCGCCCCTGTCACGAGCTCACCGCGCCCCTGGCTCGAGCTCACCGCGCCCGCGAAAAAGAGGCTACAATTTGCATGAGCTCACCAAAATTGGACAGTTGAAGACTGGAAAAATGTTGCCTGGTCTGATGAGTCTCGATTTCTGTTGAGACATTCAGATGGTAGAGTCAGAATTTGGCGTAAACAGAATGAGAACATGGATCCATCATGCCTTGTTACCACTGTGCAGGCTGGTGGTGGTGGTGTAATGGTGTGGGGGATGTTTTCTTGGCACACTTTAGGCCCCTTAGTGCCAATTGGGCATCGGTTTAAATGCCACGGCCTACCTGAGCATTGTTTCTGACCATGTCCATCCCTTTATGACCACCATGTACCCATTCTCTGATGGCTACTTCCAGCAGGATAATGCACCATGTCACAAAGCTCGAATCATTTCAAATTGGTTTCTTGAACATGACAATGAGTTCACTGTACTAAAATGGCCCCCACAGTCACCAGATCTCAACCCAATAGAGCATCTTTGGGATGTGGTGGAACGGAGCTTAAGTGCCCTGGATGTGCATCCCACAAATCTCCATCAACTGCAAGATGCTATCCTATCAATATGGGCCAACATTTCTAAAGAATGCTTTCAGCACCTTGTTGAATCAATGCCACGTAGAATTAAGGCAGTTCTGAAGGTGAAAGGGGGTCAAACACAGTATTAGTATGTGTTCCTAATAATCCTGACAGGTGAGTGAGTATATATATATATAATATAAACAATATATTTTAAGTTACTTGCAAAATATACAAGCATTTTGAGAGCGTAGAGAGACCGATTACATCACTCGCAGTGTTTCATGGGAGCTTTGATTGTGTCGCCTTCTCTGATTTGGTGAGATTTACGTACAGCATCATGGGTAATGTAGTTTTCAACACAAATTCCACTGTTAAACGTGATGATTTTAAAACTAAGTAGAAATAATGCGGGCTGACGGCTTCAACAGAAGCACATACCACCGATTAACATCCTCGTCACTCACAGTAGGGCTGTTTATAACATCATTAAATCAATTTCCACATGGAGTTTTAAGCTCTGTTGTGCTTTATCCTGCTGGATTTTCTGAATGTTCTCTGAACGTTCAAAGCCTCAAGCATTAGACAAAATATTAAGGTAATGTTTTCATCAGTTTGCAGGTATTATGGGAACGTTACTTCTGAATGTTATTAACATTTCAAAAACATGAATTCTTTCCAGTAAAGTGTTGTGTAAATCACGTTTTGAGAATGTTATTAAACACCAGATGGCTTTGAATGATATTAATGTTTGTTCGTAACTTCAGGTGAACCTTTGAGGCTTTTCTCACAACTAACAGGTGAGAACACCGAACAGAGACTTCAGAACCAGCTTCACACTGACAGACAGCCACACTGCAGCTCATACGGAGCAGATCTTCGGAAAGACTCGGAATCACTCGGAAGGAAACCCACCTGTGGCTCTTCTGCGGTATTTACTCGTCCATTCCCTCAGTATTCCTCACCTGACAGCACACACTTCAGTAATAAAGACACTCTGAGGTGATTATTATTCTCGTTCATCATATCGGACGTGTGTTTGGCGTTAGATTCGCTCGAAGCCGTTTTTATTTTTATCAAATCGACAACACATGTAATAATTCATTAATGATATAGAGTATAAAACCATAGCGACACTCAAACACATTCGCATGACTGGAATGCCTGACGTGTTTTGGTGCAAATCAAACCTGTTATTGCAGATCCGAATGACTCCGCGCGACTCCCGTCCGGATCCGGTTCGGTTCTCGATGTGACTCGGTCTGAATCGCTGAATCCGCTTCCTCTGCTCTGGATTTCTCTGATTTGGGTCTGATTTTCGTTGTTTTTCTGTCGGATTCTGATTTTCTCGCTGCTTCCATCACAACACACAACCAAAATGGCGCTGATGTCACAACCAGCCGCTGCCATGGTGACGCGCCCTCTGACCCCGCACTGGATGGTTGACGCGGTGCACTGTGGGAGGTGTAGTTCACGAGAGTCAGATTTACATGTGAACACAGACAGGGTTTAGCCTTAGAAAATAACATCTTGCTGTGCATCTTGAGACAAAACAATTACACGTTTTAAGACTAAACGGCTGTTTTCAGTTAAAACAGCTCAAACACGCACTTTAGTCTGAGACTAGGCTTAAGCCCTGTCTGTGAAATAAGGTTTACATTTTTACACCATCATTTTTAGAGTTCTACTGCAAAAAAACAGTGAAGCTGAGAAACCAAATAATCACAAATTGGGTCTTTTTTGTCTTCTATTATTTTAACCCAAATATAGTATAAATATACAAAAATAAATCGTGCACATGAGAGCGGTATGTGAGGGTACAGTGAGAGCTGTATGTGAGCGTACAGTAAGAGCTGTATGTGAGCGTACAGTAAGAGCTGTATGTGAGCGTACAGTAAGAGCTGTATGTGGGCGTACAGTAAGAGCTGTATGTGAGCGTACAGTAAGAGCTGTATGTGAGCGTACAGTAAGAGCTGTATGTGAGCGTACAGTAAGAGCTGTATGTGAGCGTACAGTAAGAGCTGTATGTGAGCGTACAGTAAGAGCTGTATGTGAGCGTACAGTAAGAGCTGTATGTGAGCGTACAGTAAGAGCTGTATGTGGGCGTACAGTAAGAGCTGTATGTGAGCTACAGTAAGAGCTGTATGTGGGCGTACAGTAAGAGCTGTATGTGAGCGTACAGTAAGAGCTGTATATGGGCGTACAGTGAGAGCTGTATGTGAGCGTACAGTAAGAGCTGTATATGGGCGTACAGTGAGAGCTGTATGTGAGCGTACAGTAAGAGCTGTATGTGGGCGTACAGTAAGAGCTGTATGTGAGCGTACAGTAAGAGCTGTATATGGGCGTACAGTGAGAGCTGTATATGGGCGTACAGTGAGAGCTGTATATGGGCGTACAGTGAGAGCTGTATGTGAGGGTACAGTGAGAGCTGTATATGGGCGTACAGTGAGAGCTGTATATGGGCGTACAGTAAGAGCTGTATATGGGCGTACAGTGAGAGCTGTATATGGGCGTACAGTGAGAGCTGTATATGGGCGTACAGTGAGAGCTGTATATGGGCGTACAGTAAGAGCTGTATATGGGCGTACAGTAAGAGCTGTATGTGGGCGTACAGTAAGAGCTGTATGTGAGGGTACAGTGAGAGCTGTATATGGGCGTACAGTGAGAGCTGTATGTGAGGGTACAGTGAGAGCTGTATGTGAGGGTACAGTGAGAGCTGTATGTGAGGGTACAGTGAGAGCTGTATATGGGCGTACAGTGAGAGCTGTATATGGGCGTACAGTGAGAGCTGTATATGGGCGTACAGTAAGAGCTGTATATGGGCGTGAGACAGTGTATGGGGCGTACAGTGAGCTGTATATGGGCGTACAGTGAGAGCTGTATATGGGCGTACAGTGAGAGCTGTATATGGGCGTACAGTGAGAGCTGTATGTGGGCGTACAGTGAGAGCTGTATGTGGGCGTACAGTGAGAGCTGTATGTGGGCGTACAGTGAGAGCTGTATGTGAGGGTACAGTGAGAGCTGTATGAGGGTACGTGTGAGGCTGTATGTGGGCGACAGTGAGAGCTGTATGTGGGCGTACAGTGAGAGCTGTATGTGAGCGTACAGTGAGAGCTGTATGTGAGCGTACAGTGAGAGCTGTATGTGAGGGTACAGTGAGAGCTGTATGTGAGGGTACAGTGAGAGCTGTATGTGAGGGTACAGTGAGAGCTGTATGTGAGGGTACAGTGAGAGCTGTATGTGAGGGTACAGTGAGAGCTGTATGTGAGGGTACAGTGAGAGCTGTATGTGAGGGTACAGTGAGAGCTGTATGTGAGGGTACAGTGAGAGCTGTATGTGAGGATACAGTGAGAGCTGTATGAGAGGTACAGTGAGAGCTGTATGTGAGGGTACAGTGAGAGCTGTATGTGAGGATACAGTGAGAGCTGTATGTGAGGGTACAGTGAGAGCTGTATGTGAGGGTACAGTGAGAGCTGTATGTGAGGGTACAGTGAGAGCTGTATGTGAGGGTACAGTGAGAGCTGTATGTGAGGGTACAGTGAGAGCTGTATGTGAGGGTACAGTGAGAGCGTGTGTGTGAGGGTACAGTGAGAGCCGTATGTGAGGGTACAGTGAGAGCCGTATGTGAGGGTACAGTGAGAGCCGTATGTGAGGGTACAGTGAGAGCCGTATGTGAGGGTACAGTGAGAGCCGTATGTGAGCGTACAGTGAGAGCCGTATGTGAGGGTACAGTGAGAGCCGTATGTGAGCGTACAGTGAGAGCCGTATGTGAGGGTACAGTGAGAGCCGGGATGTGAGCGTACAGTGAGAGCCGTATGTGAGGGTACAGTGAGAGCCGTGATGTGAGCGTACAGTGAGAGCCGTGAGGGTACAGTGAGATGTGAGGGTACAGTGAGAGCCGTATGTGAGCGTACAGTGAGAGCCGTATGTGAGGGTGGGCAGCAGTGAGAGCCGTATGTGAGCGTACAGTGAGAGCCGTATGTGAGGGTACAGTGAGAGCCGTATGTGAGGGTACAGTGAGAGCGGTATGTGAGCGTACAGTGAGAGCTGTATGTGAGGGTACAGTGAGAGCTGTATGTGAGGGTACAGTGAGAGCTGTATGTGAGGTTTACAGTGAGAGCTGTATGTGAGGGTACAGTGAGAGAGGTATGTGAGCGTACAGTGAGAGCCGTATGTGAGGGTACAGTGAGAGAGGTATGTGAGGGTACAGTGAGAGAGGTATGTGAGGGTACAGTGAGAGAGCTGTATGTGAGGTACAGTGAGAGCTGTATGTGAGCGTACAGTGAGAGCTGTATGTGAGCGTACAGTGAGAGCTGTATGTGAGCGTACAGTGAGAGCGAGCGTACAGTGAGCGCTGTATGTGAGCTGTATGTGAGCGCATGTGAGGTACAGTGAGCTGTATGTGGGCGTACAGTAAGAGCTGTATGTGGGCGTACAGTAAGAGCTGTATGTGAGCGTACAGTAAGAGCTGTATGTGAGCTACAGTAAGAGCTGTATGTGAGCGTACAGTAAGAGCTGTATGTGAGCGTACAGTAAGAGCTGTATGTGAGCGTACAGTAAGAGCTGTATGTGAGCGTACAGTAAGAGCTGTATGTGGGCGTACAGTAAGAGCTGTATGTGGGCGTACAGTAAGAGCTGTATGTGAGCGTACAGTAAGAGCTGTATGTGGGCGTACAGTAAGAGCTGTATGTGAGCGTACAGTAAGAGCTGTATGTGGCGTACAGTAAGAGCTGTATGGGCGTACAGTAAGAGCTGTATGTGAGCGTACAGTAAGAGCTGTATGTGAGCTACAGTAAGAGCTGTATGTGAGCTACAGTAAGAGCTGTATGTGAGCTACAGTAAGAGCTGTATATGAGCGTACAGTAAGAGCTGTATGTGAGCGTACAGTAAGAGCTGTATGTGAGCGTACAGTAAGAGCTGTATATGGGCGTACAGTAAGAGCTGTATGTGAGCGTACAGTAAGAGCTGTATATGGGTTTACAGTGAGAGCTGTATGTGAGGGTACAGTGAGAGAGGTATGTGAGCTACAGTAAGAGCTGTATGTGAGCTACAGTAAGAGCTGTATGTGAGCTACAGTAAGAGCTGTATGTGAGCTACAGTAAGAGCTGTATGTGAGCGTACAGTAAGAGCCGTATATGGGTTTACAGTGAGAGAGGTATGTGAGCTACAGTAAGAGCTGTATGTGAGCTACAGTAAGAGCTGTATGTGAGCTACAGTAAGAGCTGTATGTGAGCTACAGTAAGAGCTGTATGTGAGCGTACAGTAAGAGCCGTATATGGGTTTACAGTGAGAGCCGTATGTGAGGGTACAGTGAGAGAGGTATGTGAGGGTACAGTGAGAGAGGTATGTGAGGGTACAGTGAGAGCTGTATGTGAGCGTACAGTGAGAGCTGTATGTGAGCGTACAGTGAGAGCTGTATGTGAGCGTACAGTGAGAGAGGTATGTGAGGGTACAGTGAGAGAGGTATGTGAGGGTACAGTGAGAGCTGTATGTGAGCTACAGTAAGAGCTGTATGTGAGCTACAGTAAGAGCTGTATATGAGCTACAGTAAGAGCTGTATATGAGCGTACAGTAAGAGCTGTATGTGAGCGTACAGTAAGAGCTGTATGTGAGCGTACAGTAAGAGCTGTATATGGGCGTACAGTAAGAGCTGTATGTGAGCGTACAGTAAGAGCTGTATATGGGTTTACAGTGAGAGCCGTATGTGAGGGTACAGTGAGAGAGGTATGTGAGGGTACAGTGAGAGAGGTATGTGAGGGTACAGTGAGAGCTGTATGTGAGCGTACAGTAAGAGCTGTATGTGAGCGTACAGTAAGAGCTGTATGTGAGCGTACAGTAAGAGCTGTATGTGAGCGTACAGTAAGAGCTGTATATGGGCGTACAGTAAGAGCTGTATGTGAGCGTACAGTAAGAGCTGTATGTGAGCTACAGTAAGAGCTGTATGTGAGCGTACAGTAAGAGCTGTATGTGAGCGTACAGTAAGAGCTGTATGTGAGCGTACAGTAAGAGCTGTATGTGAGCGTACAGTAAGAGCTGTATGTGAGCGTACAGTAAAGAGCTGTATATGGCGTACAGTAAGAGCTGTATGTGAGCGTACAGTAAGAGCTGTATGTGAGCGTACAGTAAGAGCTGTATGTGAGCTACAGTAAGAGCTGTATATGAGCGTACAGTAAGAGCTGTATGTGAGCGTACAGTAAGAGCTGTATGTGAGCGTACAGTAAGAGCTGTATGTGAGCGTACAGTAAGAGCTGTATATGGGCGTACAGTAAGAGCTGTATGTGAGCGTACAGTAAGAGCTGTATATGGGCGTACAGTAAGAGCTGTATGTGAGCGTACAGTAAGAGCTGTATGTGAGCGTATGAGAGCGGTATGTGAGCGTACAGTAAGAGCTGTATGTGAGCGTACAGTAAGAGCTGTATGTGAGCGTATGAGAGCGGTATGTGAGCGTACAGTGAGAGCGGTATATGGGCGTACAGTAAGAGCCGTATATGGGTTTACAGTGAGAGCCGTATGTGAGGGTACAGTGAGAGAGGTATGTGAGGGTACAGTGAGAGAGGTATGTGAGGGTACAGTGAGAGCTGTATGTGAGCGTACAGTGAGAGCTGTATGTGAGCGTACAGTGAGAGAGGTATGTGAGGGTACAGTGAGAGAGGTATGTGAGGGTACAGTGAGAGCTGTATGTGAGCTACAGTAAGAGCTGTATGTGAGCTACAGTAAGAGCTGTATGTGAGCTACAGTAAGAGCTGTATATGAGCGTACAGTAAGAGCTGTATGTGAGCGTACAGTAAGAGCTGTATGTGAGCGTACAGTAAGAGCTGTATATGGGCGTACAGTAAGAGCTGTATGTGAGCGTACAGTAAGAGCTGTATATGGGTTTACAGTGAGAGCCGTATGTGAGGGTACAGTGAGAGAGGTATGTGAGGGTACAGTGAGAGAGGTATGTGAGGGTACAGTGAGAGCTGTATGTGAGCGTACAGTGAGAGCTGTATGTGAGCGTACAGTGAGAGAGGTATGTGAGGGTACAGTGAGAGCTGTATGTGAGCGTACAGTGAGAGCTGTATGTGAGCGTACAGTGAGAGCGGTATGTGAGCGTACAGTGAGAGCGGTATATGGGCGTACAGTAAGAGCTGTATGTGAGCGTACAGTAAGAGCTGTATGTGAGCGTACAGTAAGAGCTGTATGTGGGCGTACAGTAAGAGCTGTATGTGAGCGTACAGTAAGAGCTGTATGTGAGCGTACAGTAAGAGCTGTATATGGGCGTACAGTAAGAGCTGTATGTGAGCTACAGTAAGAGCTGTATGTGAGCGTACAGTAAGAGCTGTATGTGAGCGTACAGTAAGAGCTGTATGTGAGCGTACAGTAAGAGCTGTATGTGGGCGTACAGTAAGAGCTGTATGTGAGCGTACAGTAAGAGCTGTATGTGGGCGTACAGTAAGAGCTGTATGTGAGCGTACAGTAAGAGCTGTATGTGAGCGTACAGTAAGAGCTGTATGTGGGCGTACAGTAAGAGCTGTATGTGAGCGTACAGTAAGAGCTGTATGTGAGCGTACAGTAAGAGCTGTATGTGAGCTACAGTAAGAGCTGTATGTGAGCTACAGTAAGAGCTGTATATGAGCGTACAGTAAGAGCTGTATGTGAGCGTACAGTAAGAGCTGTATGTGAGCTACAGTAAGCGCTGTATATGAGCTACAGTAAGAGCTGTATATGAGCTACAGTAAGAGCTGTATATGAGCTACAGTAAGAGCTGTATATGAGCGTACAGTAAGAGCTGTATATGAGCGTACAGTAAGAGCTGTATGTGAGCGTACAGTAAGAGCTGTATGTGAGCGTACAGTAAGAGCTGTATGTGAGCGTGCACAGTAAGAGCTGTATATGGGCGTACAGTAAGAGCTGTATGTGAGCGTACAGTAAGAGCTGTATATGGGCGTACAGTAAGAGCTGTATGTGAGCGTACAGTAAGAGCTGTATGTGAGCTACAGTAAGAGCTGTATATGAGCGTACAGTAAGAGCTGTATGTGAGCGTACAGTAAGAGCTGTATGTGAGCGTACAGTAAGAGCTGTATGTGAGCGTACAGTAAGAGCTGTATATGGGCGTACAGTAAGAGCTGTATGTGAGCGTACAGTAAGAGCTGTATATGGCGTACAGTAAGAGCTGTATGTGAGCGTACAGTAAGAGCTGTATGTGAGCGTATGAGAGCGGTATGTGAGCGTACAGTAAGAGCTGTATGTGAGCGTACAGTAAGAGCTGTATGTGAGCGTATGAGAGCGGTATGTGAGCGTACAGTGAGAGCGGTATATGGGCGTACAGTAAGAGCTGTATGTGAGCGTACAGTAAGAGCTGTATGTGAGTGTACAGTAAGAGCTGTATGTGGGCGTACAGTAAGAGCTGTATGTGAGCGTACAGTAAGAGCTGTATATGGGCGTACAGTAAGAGCTGTATGTGAGCTACAGTAAGAGCTGTATATGAGCGTACAGTAAGAGCTGTATGTGAGCGTACAGTAAGAGCTGTATGTGAGCGTACAGTAAGAGCTGTATGTGAGCGTACAGTAAGAGCTGTATGTGAGCGTACAGTTCGAGCTGTATATGGGCGTACAGTAAGAGCTGTATATGGGCGTACAGTAAGAGCTGTATGTGAGCGTACAGTGAGAGCTGTATATAAGGCGTACAGCGTAAGTAAGAGCTGTATGTGAGCGTACAGTAAGAGCTGTATATGGGCGTACAGTAAGAGCTGTATGTGAGCGTACAGTAAGAGCTGTATATGGGCGTACAGTAAGAGCTGTATGTGAGCGTACAGTAAGAGCTGTATATGGGCGTACAGTAAGAGCTGTATATGGGCGTACAGTAAGAGCTGTATGTGAGCGTACAGTGAGAGCTGTATGTGAGCGTACAGTAAGAGCTGTATATGGGC
>CM031959.1:43238908-43248908 GCA_018749465.1 Paracanthobrama guichenoti | reverse complement strand
TTTCACATTTTATCACGAGAGAGAGAGAGAGAGAGCATAGCATACGTTTGCCAGTTTATTTATGTGTGTCACAGCTCAACCAGTCGAGAAATAAAGGCCTGGAAATGTTTCTGCGGTCATATCTTGTGTTTGTGCTTGAATGATGATTATTCCTCATGTTCTCCAGTGTCCCAACTCTTCTAATGGTCGACCGATATCGGTGGCCGATATATACATCGTTTATATTTATTAAGTTGGCTTGACTTACTTTGATGGAATGTTCAGATTTTCAAACTGTCTAACCCTGCCAAAAATTCAAATCTAAACACTGAAGCCCAGACTCAATCTCATAGCAACCACCCAGAATACCCTAGCAACCACCCTGAGTACCCTAGCAACCGCATAGCAACACCCTAGCAACCACCCTGAGTACCTTAGCAACCACATAGCAACACCCTAGCAACCACCCCGAGTACCCTAGCAACCACCTGAGTACCCTAGCAACCCCACCTGAGTACCCTAGCAACCACATAGCAAGACATTAGCACCCACCCCGAGTACACTAGCAACCACGTAGCAAGACCTTAGCAACCACTCAGTACCCTAGAAACCGCATAGCAACCACCCCAAGTACCTTAGCAACCGCATATATATCCATTTATTTATCTATCTATCTCATAGCAAATCAAGTCACCTTTATTTATACAGTGCTTTTTACAAGTCCAGTTGTTTCAAAGCAGCTTCACATTGTTAACAGGAAAATAATGCAACAGAATTTGTACAGCCGTTCTGGTGAAACGGTGATGTTATCCAGCTAATTTCAAGTATCATATAGTGTCAATGCGGGCAGATCGGTAATATAGATGAGATTTAGGAGTCCCCAACTGAGCAAGCCAAAAGCCAGAGGCAACGGTGGCAAGGAACCAAAACTCAGAACACCATGGTAACCACCCAAAACACCCTAGCAACAGCATAGCAACCACCCAGAATACCCTAGCAACCACCCCGAGTATCCTAGCAACTGCATAGCAACACCCTAGCAACCACCATTAGTACCCTAGCAACCACATAGCAAGACCTTAGCAACCACCCAAGTACCCTAGCAACCGTATAGTAACCACCAGAGTACCCTAGCAACCACATAGCAAGACCTTAGCAGCCACTCAGAGTACCCTAGAAACTGCATAGCAACACCCTAGCAACCACCCCAAGCCACCCCATCCATCCATCTGTCTATCAAAACTACTGAACTAAAACTAAAACTATTTCAAACTTTCTGGCTAGGCTTTTTCAAGCCAACTTAAAGTTTGTCTACAAACTTGATCTAGTTTTAATTAATATTTAATAAATTAGAAAAAAAATTCAATCTCTAAAATAAACATGCTTATACGTCAGATGGCAACTTCTTAATTCTGCAGTCATATTACAGTATTTTTCTCAAAGTAATTAAAAATATATGAACATCAGGGCACTCTGGTGAGTGTGTGCGCACTGGTGATCATATTTGTTTCAAGGTAGCACTAATTCTACACACAGCACTGCAAATGACATTAATATGACTGAATATAGCGCAGCATATTTTAAAATCAAGGATTTAAAGATTGAGGCTGAACTCTCCTGTCCGCATTCACTTTTCACAGAGCGACTGTCACGCACACAAACACATTAAAGGTGCAGTGTGTAGAGTTCAGTGGCATCTAGTGGTGAGGTTGTGAATTGCACCCGTCCACCGCTCACCCCTCCCTTTCGGGGCACATAGAGAAGCTACGGTGGCCAACACAGGACAAAGATGTGGTTGTCCGAGACAGCAGAGATTAGCTGGTGCTCTGTAGAGCAGTTTGTCCCTTTAGGGCTACTGTAGAAACATGGCGGTACAAAATGGCAGCTTCACTGTAAGGGACAGGCGGTGTGTGTCGATAGAAACGGTCATAAAAACATAATGTTATGTAAGGTCTTTATACACTACTGAAAAGAGTTATGTGTATTATATTGCATTTCTGTCAATAGATCCTCATAAATACTACACACTGCACCTTTAAAGGGGTTGTTGATTGCCCCTTTTCACAAGATGTAAATAGGTCTCTGATGAGTGTGTGTGAAGTTTCAGCTCAAAATATGCCACAGGTTATTTTTTATAGCATGTTAAAATTGTCACTTTTTGAGGGTGAGCCGTTTTGTGTGTCTCTTTAAATGCAAATGAGCTGCTGCTCCCGCCCCCTTTCAGGAAGAGGGCGGAGCTTCAAGAGCTCATGTTAGCAGATGTTTATTGGATATTCAGAGATGTTTTAACGAGATGCGTATGAGCTGAATGTTGACGGTAAATGAGAACGTATTATAGCCTAATGGTGCCCTTCTGTTGCTAATACTATACTATACTTTTCGCAAACCGTTTACTTTCTTTGTTTAACAGGTCTATATAATAACATATTAGATATGCAAATAAAAGTCTGTCACGCCGTCAAAATAAAAGTCCCGCTTCTAATTGGCCAATCAGAAAAACGTATCGGCCTTGGTGATTTGGGAAATTTTCCAGATGTGCATTTTAAGGCGTTTGAAGGCCAAAAGCATTGGATAACAGTAGCGTTAAAAGCATGTCAGAGTGTGTGGAGAATGATGTGATGACGTTACTCTGTGCGTTCGCTCGCGGCTGCTATGACACTCGTTCACACTGCAGTGAGAGTAAAGCGCTTCTGCTGAATAAAACCGGGAACCGAACACAGATATGATGTCATCGACAGGCCACGCCCTCACAAATTTTACATAGTGGACCTTTAAATTGAGCTTATAGTTTCTGTAATTATAAGAACATGTATCAAGTGTTTTCTGTAAACGCCGTTTTGAGTTTTTTTCTCCGTTCTATTTTCTCCGTTCTCACGCTATTTTCCCCGTTTATTTGTGTTTATTTACATAGGCCTAATTGCTCCGGCGAACTGTTGCATAAAAATAATTTCACAAGCTGACTAAATCACACGACTGCGAGACCATGAGCACTCGCACAAAGTATAAAATGCATAATAAAAATGCTAAAATTATCATTTAAAACATTAAGACGAGCTCATTATACAAGGGAAATAATATTATAGATCTAGACAAATTGGGTTGCTTATAGTTAAAGAATGTCATGCACGATCATTTAGATTTGTCTTTCACGCTGACTTTGCAATATTTATCAAATGTTAGAATAGTAATGATGAAAAATGAGTACGCCTAAATGTGTGCAATTACTGTAGCCTACAGGAACACAAAAGCCCCGACATGGAGTGATAAATACAGCAGAAAGATTAAAATTAGCCCATTATCCAGCCAGAAGCGTCCTCTTCCCGACCCTCTTCCCATGAGGGTTTATTAGTATTCATTTGTTTCTTTGAAGTTAGTTTCACGGATGCGGAGTCATGCTCTTTAGATGCAGCGTTCACATTTTAAAAGAGAAATGGAGAGCAGCCTAAAAATGCAGTCACGTGAATTATTGTAAATCATTAATTTATGACATTTAGAGGACCCCTAAGTCTATTTTTTACTTCTTATGGGGGATCCGGGATCACTCCCATCGTGTCACTCCCGGATAACAGAAAATGGGCAAAGAGGCGGGGCGTGGGCGGAGCTGAGGTGATGACTAACAGACAGCAGACAAACAGCAATCCACCTGTCACTCAGTGGCCACGCCCTTAATTATGCAGAACTTTAAGGCTTTATATAATGTAAACGAATGAGTTATAAAACATTCACCCCCCTCACAGTCGTCATGAAGGGCAAAATTAGCCGTATACACCAAAAGCACAGTTTGCCCCAGACTGTAAACGTGTGTTTCTCTGCTGTAGAGTTGGGCATTTTAACATGGGGCTCAGTGAGATTCTGCTCCCTTCTGGGGGGTGTTCCAGAAAGCAGGTTATGTGACACACCCGGCTATGTTTAAGAGTAAGTTAGCGGATAACCTCTACTTTCGGGTCCAAAAAACGGAGGTAACTTTCAGGGTATGTAAGTAACCATGGCATCACTCTCTGAACATAACCTGTGAGTAACCATGGCAACTCACTCTCTGAACATAACCTGTGAGTAACCATGGCAACTCACTCTCTGAACATCACCTGCTCCAGAATGGCTCATGATCCAGGGTTAGTGTGCTTAAGAGGTATTTAGATGTTTTATATAATGAATATAGTTATTAATATAACCAAATTTGTTTCAGTTGTATAATGTACAATATTATATATTCTAAATAATTAGAATAAAATAAATAAAAAATATGTTTAAATGTTAGTTCAATTCAAATATATGTATATTTATTTTATTGTCATCTCACACATGGATCTGCATTTAATTAATTATCATCAAACAAACATTATAGTCCTTATTCTCAGTGAATAAAGATGACTTATTAAACAAAGACATTGAAAAATTGCATAACCACCAAATAGGTGGCGCTGTGCACTAAGTAGGTTATGTAACTCGCCATTAAACAGAAGAAGAGGAAGTGGGATGGAGTGTGCTTTCTTAGCTCTGTTTCCATGGTGACTCATCGATTCGTCGCTCTGTTGAGAATGTCTTGTGTGTTAACTCGTACTCTGAGTTGTCTGAACTGGACCCGTCTCCTGGACTCGTTTTTGGAACCAGCTTACCTCGAATAAGAAAGGTTTGGGTTAATGAACCGAGAGTTCAGGGTATGTGTGACGGTAAGTTAACCTTGCTTTCTGGAACACCCCCCTGGAGCCGGTCTCAGTTTAAGTCACTTCCTGTTGGATTCAAGAGAGACACGGGGAGGAGCCGCTTGATTCAACACACTAACTAACTCAACCAGGCCCCACCCCTTTATTCTGCATATGAATTATTATAATGAAGAATATTGTGACGTGTTGGTTCCTAAAGAAACTCAAGACTACAGTGGAGGCGTTTCAGGAGCTCAGGAACACAGATAGAGAGAAGTTTTAAATTATAATTTCATTAAACTCATCAACACATGGTTAGAAACAAATAGATTTATTTGCAACGACAGCAGATACAATATCTGAAGAGTCTTTAATACTGCTTATAAAAGTATTAATGCACGGTGATTATTCTATTCACTCATACTCATAGTAAAGGTTAGTGTTTCCTAACGATCTGCTCATGAAAGTAAAGATTAAGAACTGAATGATCTGGATTAAAAATTTCAGTTTCCATGAAATCAGACCTGATCAGATCACACACGGAGAAAATTAGTTTTCTGTCTGTTAATGAAACACTGAGATCGGAGTTGCATAGACGAGGGTTCGGCTTCTGTCGGTTCACTCACACACCAATCCACAGTTTCAGAAGCGGCCAGAACTATTATAGTCCGTGTACACGCTCTTGGATTCCAAGCACCGCCGAAAACACACCAGAGAATCACTTAGAAAATTACAAAACCAATCATATACAAGAGTATAAAACACCCTAACCCTAACAAGAGTATAAAACATCACTAGAGTGCAGAGAAACAGTCACTCCTGAAGACACTGATCGGAGCGGCTCATGGGTCGGAGCGGTTCATGGGTCGGAGCGGTTCATTGGAGTCATGGGTCGGAGCAGTTCATGGGTCGGAGCGGCTCATGGGTCTCATGGATCGGAGCATCTTATGGGTCGGAGTATCTCATGGGTTGGACTGTCTCATGGGTCTCATGGATCGGAGCATCTTATGGGTCGGACCAGCTCATGAGTCGGAGCGGCTCATGGGTCGGAGCGTCTCATGGGTCAGAGCGTCTCATGGGTCAGAGCGTCTCATGGGTTGTAACAGTTCATGGGTTGGAGCGGTTCATGGGTTGGAGCGTCTCATGGGTTGGAGCGTTTCATGGGTCGGAGCGGTTCATGGGTCGGAGCGTCTCATGGGTCGGAGCGTCTCATGGGTTGGAGCGGTTCATGGGTTGGAGCGTCTCATGGGTCGGAGCGCCTCATGGGTCGGAGCGGTTCATGGGTCGGAGCGGTTCATGGGTTGGAGCGTCTCATGGGTTGGAGCGGTTCATGGGTTGGAGCGGTTCATGGGTTGGAGCGTCTCATGGGTTGGAGCGGTTCATGGGTCGGAGCGGTTCATGGGTTGGAGCGTCTCATGGGTTGGAGCGGTTCATGGGTTGGAGCGGTTCATGGGTTGGAGCGTCTCATGGGTTGGAGCGGTTCATGGGTTGGAGCGTCTCATGGGTTGGAGGGTCTCATGGGTCAGAGCGTCTCATGGCTGGGAGCGTTTCATGGGGCGGAGCGGCTCACGGGTCGCTGGTCCTGATGTACACGAGTGAGGACAGCAGCAGGAACTCGGGCGGTTTGTTGAGCAGCACCAGGTTGTCACTCCGCAGGCCGTCATAATGCATCCAGTGCCCGTCAATCTGGAAGGCCGCAGAATAATGATGCTCGTCTCTGTTGAAGAGCGTCGCACCCTCCAGCGAATACCTGCCAAACACACACACACACCTATCAGTGAGCTGACGGACTCGTTAGACTCGTGTGAGTGGTTTATGAGACGCACCGCACCGTTGATCAGAGAGATCCAGCTGGAACGGCACATACGACAGATCCTCCGACTGCCACATCTGCATGTCCAGGATCACGAACGGTGGCGGCCCATGACAGAAGAGCCTCTGACTGAACTCTCTCAGACCACCACACCTGAAACACACACACACACACACAATAGATGTGAGAAAGAGCCAGCCAGACACACACACACACACACACACACACAGACGTGAGAGAGCCAGACACACACACACACACACACACACACACTCACTCTCACACTCACTCTCACACTCACTCTCACACTCACTCTCACACTCACTCTCACTCACACTCACTCACACTCACACACATTTACTCTCTCACTCTCACACTCACTCTCACACTCACTCTCACTCTCACACTCACACTCACACTCACTCTCACACTCACTCTCACACTCACTCTCACTCTCACACTCACTCTCACACTCTCACACTCACTCTCACACTCTCACACATTTACTCTCTCACACACACACACACACACACACACACACTCACACTCACACTCACACTCACTCTCACACTCACTCTCACACTCACTCTCACTCTCACTCTCACTCTCACACACATTTACTCTCTCACACACACACACACACACACCCTCTCTCTCTCTCTCTCACACACGCACTGCTTTTGCACTCTCACGCACGCTCACGCACACACACACTCACACTCACTCACTCTCACACATTTACTCTCTCACACACACACACACACACTCACTCTCACTCTCACTCTCACACTCACTCACACCTCACTCTCACTCACTCTCACTCACACTCACTCTCTCACACACACACACACACACACACACACACACACACACACACACACACACACACACACACACACACACACACACACACACACACACTCTCACTCTTACACGCTCACTCTCACACTCACTCAGGTTCTTCACATGGCTCCAGCCGCGGGCAGAAGAACTCGTCCACCGCTGACTGAATGGGATCTTTATCTGGAAGCTCATGATGAGGACTGAGACACACACACACACACACACACACACACACACACACACACAGAGAGAGAGATAAACAGCTGTGAATCAGCTTCTGCTTCTCTATGAGCAGAAATGCATCTAGTACAATTATGTAACATCTATAGTGTTATAAAGATCTCATTGATTTACATTACAAGCATCAGTTTTCCCTCCATACTCTCACTATATCAGACTATATGAGCCTAATGCACACTGACACGGGTTGAGCCGTTTCAGGGGTCAAAGGTCACACACTTGACACTGATGGTCTTCCTCAGGTGCTCCTGGAAGCGGGCCGGGCAGCTCCCACCGGAGCAGCAGCTCTCCTGCGCGCTGGACATCAGGTCCTCCAGGTTCTTGGTGAAGTTCTCATGCTCGTTGCCGAACAGGTCGATCTCCAGGGCCGTGTGGTGCACCTCGGAGCGGTACTGCTGCTTGGACATGCGGTCCCAGATCCACAGCATTTTGACCGTGGTGTAGTCACATGAGTCCATCAGGAACAGGAAGTGCTCCACGAAGCGCTTGCCCAGGAAGGGCGCCAGCTCTCGGGCGAAGCTGCGGTTGTCCCTCAGGATGACGTAGAGCAGCATGAGGAAGCCGTCGATGGTGCAGGTGTTCTTCAGGCTGATCTGCACGTACAGCGGCGTGGACGCGATGGCCTTGCGTCCCGCTCTGATGGGGAACACGCCACCCCAGGGCAGGACGGGCCGCCAGAACCAGCGCTCGCCCTCCGCATTATTGTTGATGGAGGCTCGGATCTCCTCGAACAGCGTCTTGGTCCTGCCACAACAAATGATGACACATACCATCATATTTACATGCCACTTGAAGGAATACCATGGTACTGCCATGAAACATGGTACATTTTGTTTTGTTTAGTTGTCTATTAGCATCGGTAGATTTCAGTCTGAGGTGAGTTTGAGTCAGAAATCTTTTTGTTTTATTAGAGGTTCAATAACGTAGCTACCCTGCTATAGCTGTTCCAAGGCCAAAGTTCAAAATGTTTCTGATAACTATTGACCTAGACAGTCCCAAGAATTGTGCACAGTGGTTTTATCGAGGTTGAGCCAAAAACCTAGGACTAGTTTGCCAAAGTTGGATTTTGAAATGATCTCTGATATTTAACGAACGACTCAACGGACAGCGGCGGTCCTAGAGGCAAAGTTGCTCAGCATGAGGAGTTCTACCATGTGGTACGAATGTTGTGGCCTGTGCAAAAAATCCTTTACGAGCGTGAAAAACGTGACAGCGCCCCCTGGTGGCCGATTTCTTTTGAATTTCTCACAGGCCTCTAGTGCGGTCAAACAGGCCCAGCGAGTTTCGTTCTGACCGCCCTCCGTTAACCTTGTCTGACAGCTGCTTAAACTTCACTGGCCAATGAGATACTGTTTTTTGAGATACGTCAGTGTCATGGCACCTCGGACAAAAACACTGCGTGCCAATTTTCAAGTCAATCGGACAAACGGTAGTTATAGCTATTTTCATGTTTTTTTCCCCTGTTATAGCGCCACCAAGTGGCCAGTTGCCGCGCCCTTTTTCACACGACCACAGGAATGAGCTCTTAAATAGGTGTGTTGCGTTTGGAGAAAATATCAAATTTTCTTCAAGAGTTATAGCCATTTTATCAAAGTGCTCCTCCCACTTCGAACGTTTTGGCAGCCCTTAGGGGCTGTGAACTGAAATGTCAACTTTTTTTCCGATCACCACTGACAATCAGACTCCACAGAATCTTGCTGCACTGGTTTGGATCCAGTCGGGCCAAAAACCTAGGACTAGTTTGCAAAAGTAGGTTTTTAAAAAAATCCAAAATACCCGAATTTTGCCAATCTGAGCCTAACGGGTTAGGGGTTATGAGCCATTATGTACTTTTGAGCGCTGTAGCGCCCCCGTCAGGCCGATCGGGGCGAGCTTTGGTGACATTGGTAAGCGGTGTGAGTATTATCAGCCCTCAAAGTTTCAAGACTCAAGGCCTACAGGTTTGGTCTGCCCGATCAGTTTTAGGGGGGAATCCTGATTCTTAGAAAATTTAACAATTACAATAGTTTCAGTGCTACGCGCATGAACCCCTAGCATTGTCCCTTAAAAGTGTTCGAGCAGACCAAACCGTAAGTCGTGGAGACTTGAAACTTTCAGGGCTGGTAGTACTCACACCGCCTACAGCGACACCAAAGCTCGCCCCAATCGGCCTGACGGGGGCGCTAAAGCGGTCAAAAGTACATAATGGCGCACAAGTCACCTTTATTTATATAGGGCTTTTAACAAGTCCAATTGTTTCAGAGCAGCTTCACGTTGTTAACAGGAAAATAATGCAACAGAATTTGTACAGCCGTTCTGGTGAAACGGTGATGTTATCCAGCTCATTTCAGTATCATATAGTGTCAATGCGGGCAGATCGGGAATATAGATGAGATTTAGGAGTCCCCAACTGAGCAAGCCAAAAGCCAGAGGCAACGGTGGCAAGGAACCAAAACTCCTTCAGGACCAGAATGGAGAAAAAAACCTTGGGAGAAACCAGGCT
>CM031959.1:43193908-43218908 GCA_018749465.1 Paracanthobrama guichenoti | reverse complement strand
ATGGGTGAACTGGCCCTTTAAGAGTCTGACCTGCTGTTGATTTATTCAGACACAATCTGACCAATCCCGTGTCATTCTGCATTATACGGTCAATTACAGTTTTATGAATGCATTGCAGAAATCATAGTGCCCTAATTTAATGCCATGTTATTGAATTTAAGACTGTCTGGTCCAGACATTTTTAAGGCCTTAAATTGTGGAAGGTCAAATTAAGACTTCACCCGTGGAAACCCTGAATATAGTTAAATATTTAGTGTCCCCAACTAAGCAAGCCAAAGGCGATGGTGGCAAGGAACCGAAACTCCATCAGGTGACAGAACGGAGAACAAAACCTCGGGATGGCAGTGTATGCCATAGTAAAGAGTCTAGATTTAAACTGACAGAGTGTGTCTGCTTCCCGAACAATGCTAGGAAGACTGTTCCAGAGTTTAGGCGCTAAATAGGAAAAGGATCGACCGCCTGCAGTTGATTTTGATATTCTAGGGATTATCAACTGGCCAGAGTTTTGAGACCGCAATAGACGTGATGGAGTATAATGCGTTAAGAGTTCACTCAAGTACTGGGGAGCTAAACCATTTAGTGCTTTGTAAGTAATAAGCAAGATTTTAAAATGTATACGATGTTTAATAGGGAGCCAGTGCAGTGTTGACAGAACCGGGCTAATATGGTCACACTTCCTGGTTCTAGTAAGAGCTCGAGCTGCTGCGCTTTGGACCAGCTGGAGTTTGTTTATTAAGCGAGCAGGGCAACCACCCAGTAAAGCATTACAGTAATCTAGCCTTGAGCTCATGAACGCATGAATTAACTGTTCAGCATTTTGCATCGAAAGGATGTGCCGTAATTTAGATATATTTTTAAGATGGTAGAATGCAGTTTTACAGATGTTAGAAACGTGGCTTTCAAATGAAAGATTGGTATCAAAGAGCACACCCAGGTTCCTCACTGACGACGAGGACTTGACAGAGGAGCCATCGAGTGTTAGACCGTATTCTAGGTTACTACTTGTGGAGCTTTTTTGTCCAATAATTAAAAATTAATTTTTTTCTGAATTAAGTTGCAGGAAATTACTGGACATCCAATGTTTTATATCAGCTATGCATTCCGTTAATCTTGTGAATTGGTAAGTTTCATCAGGGCGTGAAGAAATATAGAGCTGAGTATCGTCAGCATAACAGTGAAAACTAATGCCATGCTTCCTAATGATATCTCCCAGTGGTAGCATGTACAGGGTGAAGAGCAACGGTCCTAGCACTGAGCCCTGCGGTACTCCATACTGAACTTGTGATCGGTGTGAGATTCTTCTTCTGACTCCAGTGGGAGATATTTGTTCTTGTTTTAAGCACAAGGCTTAATATCTTCTGTCATTTCTCTTCTCCAGTAAATGTGTCTTGCTTTGAGATATTTTGGTTTAGATATTTGTATATTTGTAAAATAGTTTTTTAATTTTGTTTAACGCAGCTCTTCTGGTTTTCAGGTGGTCTCGTCGCGTCTGTCAGCCGGTGAAGGTTTCAGTCCCGAACCTTCTGAACTCCACAGTCTCCTTCACATCGACTCCAGACTTCAGCTGCTACTTCCTGTGCAGGACTTCCTGTCTGTGCGGAGTCGCTGTTCTGAACACAGTCCGTCTCAGGTACTGCTTTCACTGAGGTCCTCTTCACCTGTCCTGTCCGTCTCGTTACATCTCTTCATCCAGAATGATGCTCCGGATCACTGAAGGTGTTTGTGGAGCAGTTTTTCTCAAGTATAATCGAGTATCAGAAGCACACATAAACTGAGCATCTGAAATGAGTCAGTGAGATGATGAGCGTCTGTAACAGTAGCTCATCTCCTCATCAGGCCAGGGCTGAAGAAGCATCGTAAATAATGAAATATTGAGGTTAATTTCTCATCTGGGAGCCGTTTGAAACTCTTTCCCATTGACGTTTGTCCTGGCACAAGCTCAGTGTGAACGGCTCCAGCGCTCACTCATTGCATGAATATTTATAGGTGAACGTGAGTTTTGAGGAGAGAGGCTTGAGCTTACATCTGCTCTGTCGCTTCAGTCGCACGCGAGAGAGATGATGCTTGAGAAACAACAAACTGATTTACTGGAGAAGAGAATACATGTTTGAGTTTAAAACATGTTATTTTTCTACTCGTAGAACTGTGCTATTATACGTATTTATTTATAAAAAAGATTAAAATAAATAAAAATAATACATAAATAGATCAATTAAAAACGCTAGATAAAATAAATATTTTTATTTATTTTTTGTTTTTAAATCAAATTTTTATTGTTTATTACTAATTCAGCTATTATTTATTTATTTAAAATATATTTATTATCTGTCTGTTTTATTTGTTTTGATGCTTTTTTTAATATTTAACAATTATTTTTCTTACCCTGTATTTGGCAGATATTTGTTCTTGTTTTAAGCACAAACTCGCTTCATTTTTTTATACATTTTTGTAATGTTTGTCTTGAATGTTGAGAAACCAGGACAGACACTCGTTTAACTCCTCTGGTGCTCTTCGTTTAGGGATCACGGCTCCTTCGTGGTCAAAAGTGACCGAAGCCTTGAAAACCAATGTACCGTATATACCCGAATATAAGACGACCCCCCCCCATTTTCCAGACTTATTTTTGGGAAAAAAGGTGCTCGCCACCTCCGAACATTGCATTCTGTGACTCAAAATGTTTTGGCAGCTTTGCAGTTCTTAGATGATTCTGCCTCATTCACGACCATAAGTGTAGAGTTGGTGTCATAACTGTTTCGAACGTGTTGGTTTATTTGACCAACTTTTGAAGCTCTTTTCTCAAGATGATCTCTTGGCTTCTCCATGGCAGCACTTCACTGTTTATTTAATTCATAACACTGTCACTAATGACGTAGCCTATCGTGTTGGTGCCCTCGACTGTTACCCCTGCTTTCTCCCTTTCCCCCGTGATTTTGTCTATATCGCGACTATAAGACGACCCCCCATTTTTCAGCCTATTTTTAGGACACAAACCTCGTCTTATATTCGGGTATATGCGGTAATATATTTTTGTTCATTAATATTTTTAAATTATTATTTTATGATATTATGCAATATTTATACAAATTTATTAGCTATTTTCATCCATTGAAAATAATAATAAAAATTCTGATATATTTTTATTATAAATAATTTTTCAATTAAAGCAGTATTCCATGTTAAAATCGAGACAAGGCGTTTTAAAATCCAGTTTTTGAAGTAGATCAGTGTCGTCTGGTGGGAGTAAATGCCCTGGTGTGACCACTAGATAAAGTGGCTTATACGTTCTCTAGTGGTTTTTAAACATAAATACTCATTTTTATTAAATTGTGGATTTGTATTTATACTTTGACATTCTCAAAGACTACTTTTTGCCAAGGTTTAGATTGTTTTGTTTGAAATGTTGATTTGAAGTGTCCGTTTGTGCATTAATTTTACTACAGTCAGACTTGAGCACAGAGGACATTTTGTTACACATAACATCAGAAATGAGCAGATATGCTTTATCACTCTTAATCTGATCTGATTTCAACCCTAATATTTGAGTCTTTTGCTTCATTTTTATCATATTGTTACAGCCACATCAGTTCATTTGTGTGTATAATAGTGTGTGTTTTGTGTGTATGTGTGTGTGTGTGTGTGTGTGTGTGTGTGTGTGTGTGTGTGTTGTACTCTTGCGTAATCTCTTCCTTTCTGTTCATTTTTTTACTGCACTGTGACTGAATTATTGATTTTGTTTCACACATTTGCAAAAACTTGCTCTGTTATAGTTGCACTAGTTCATATATATGTGTGTGTGTGTGTGTGTCTATTTTGCACTCTTGATATTTTAGAGTGTAACCCTTTCATTGCTGTGCACCTTTTTCTGCACAGTGGCTGATTTGTAGTTCGTACCACCTAAAGATTCTCTGAGTTTTTTGTATTTTTTCATATTT
This sequence comes from Paracanthobrama guichenoti, assembly GCA_018749465.1. Taxonomy (NCBI): domain Eukaryota; kingdom Metazoa; phylum Chordata; class Actinopteri; order Cypriniformes; family Gobionidae; genus Paracanthobrama; species Paracanthobrama guichenoti. The sequence goes on along the minus strand of CM031959.1, from coordinate 43,214,976 downwards.
CTCATTCATTTTCTATGTTGGTCATGTTTGACCATGTTTTTTTTGATGCATTAACATATCCCAATCATGTGTGTGTTCACATAGCTAATGCGACAAAAGTCACCAAGTGTCATCCCACTCCGATGAAGCAAAACATGAAAAACATTACATTTTTTGGGCACTTCTGACCGTAGAGGCCCTGAGAGGCCCTCACATGCTCTTATTACTCACTCCGGATCCGGATCCAGCACTCTTTATTTAAACCGCTGGCTGCTCGTTTGAGCTTGACAGATTTGTACATGTAAGTGAAGTATAGTTGGGTCCAAATCACAATTCCAGATAGTTCAAGACAGTCATGAGCTTAGAATAGGGTTAGAAATCTGCAGCAGAATCCGATCGGAGCCGCGTTTGAAGCTGCTGTCAAACAGTGGAAACTCCAGCATCAGTCGCGGAGTAACCCAGCTGTGAACAGACTACAGGCAGAAGAAGTGATTAATGATTGCAGATCAAGACTGTGTTTTGTGTTGATGCATCTGGAGCTCATCCTTACAGAAGCTGCTTTATTGATATTTCTTCATTTGTTTGTTTTCCGTCTGGATTCACCCTGAGAATTTCTGCCATGTCACTCTCCCTCATGTCGTTCCAAACCTGTACGGCTTTCTGTCTTCTGAGGAACACAGGAGATGTTTGAAGAATGGTGGGAACTCAACTGTTTTGATTCCCATTGACTTCCATTGTAACATTGTTTACCAACATGTCTTTGTTTAAAGGCACAATATGTACGATTTTTAGATTTAAAATATCCAAAAATCACTAGAACAGTGTTATATATTTTGTTGACGTGTGTACATTATCACAGACGTTTCCAAGAATGTTTAAATCCAGAGAAATCAGCAATTTTAACCAGTCATTTCGTCGCCTGTCAATGATGTCATATCCACCCTCGATTTTTGTTTTATTTTTAACTTTCGTAGAAACCATGGAAACACCAAAGACGCTTTAATATATTATGTGTTCTGTTATGTTAGACAGGTAAGCAACTGTCATCGAGCTACACCTTAAACATAAACGCCCTCTAGCGGTGAAACTTACACACTGTGCCTTTTAAATTCCATAGAAGACCAAGAAGAAGTTCACAGGTTTGAACGACAGGTCCGTTCATACCACAGACGATAACTTATGAGATGATAGCGACACAGACCAACGATATCGATACGATTTTTTTCCATCTGATGAACGATCAAAACATGGACAGCAGATAAAACATTAACCCTCGTGTATTGTTCAAATTCACTCCCTTTCATTATGTTCGGGATGAAAACATCCACTCATTTTTTTTTTTTGCATAAATCTATTAATCAACCTCAGTCCTAATCAAAACTACTAAATGTTTTTAAAAAGAAATCCAGGATTTTTACTCGTTATACTCATTTACTCTTGATTTGGGAAAAACACACAAATGACTTAATGACAAAATGACTTATTTTCAATATGAAAAGTGATTGTGGACTGGATATGTTTGACCTTTTCTCACAGTCTTGGGCGTGTGAGAGATTAGGAACTGGCTTTGATGCATTGGTAGTTTTTGTGCAGCATCAGATTTGAATGTTTTCTCCCTCATTTATATGTGGTTATACTCCATATAAAAGCCAGAAACTAGCACAGGCCTATCTAAAGGGTTAATGGTGCCACCTGCTGAGCAACTGTAAAAAATGACAAACTTTACCTCTTCCCACCAGGGAAAACCACCACCGATCAGAACGCATGATTATATGGTGTCATGGCTTTGCAATCAAAACATGTGGTTATAATGGAAGTCAATGGGGCAGAAACAGCCACGGACAGGAAACGAGGGAGAAAACATTCAAATCTGATCCTGCACAAAAACTACCAATGCATCAGAGCCAGTGCTGGTACTGATCAATCACACGGCCAAGACTGTGAGAAAAGGGAGACAAATATCCAGTCCACAATCACTTTTATATTAAAAATAGTCATTTTGTGTGTTTTTCCCCTAAATCAGTGACATCATTTATGAACTTGGCAATTAAAGAGTAAAAATCCTGGATTTTATTTTATTTATTTATTTATTTTAACATTTAGTAGTTTTGATAAGGACTTGATTTATGCAAAACAATTAGAAAAAAAAAAAAATTCTCTGATACATTTTAACAGCAGTTTAATTGAGTGGATGTTCCCGTTATGATCCCGAACATAACAAAAGGGAGTGAATTTGCCCACAAGTGTATTGAGTTTTTGAAAATTTTCAAAGCATTTTCCCAAAATGTGTCAAAAATTAGATTTATCACCAAAAATCACTGCATTTGCTGAAACACAGAGAAAGTTGTGGCCAAATTAAGACTCAGCAGCACCACATACTGGACGAGAACATCCCCGACATCACGTGAGGGTTAACATTAGAAACGTTTTGAGCAAACATCCCCGACATCACGTAAGGGTTAACATTAGAAACGCTTTGAGCAAACATCCCGACATCACGTGAGGGTTAACATTAGAAACGCTTTGAGCAAACATCCCGACATCACGTAAGGGTTAACATTAGAAACGCTTTGAGCAAACATCCCGACATCACGTAAGGGTTAACATTATTAAAGCGCTTTGAGCAAACATCCCCGACATCACGTAAGGGTTAACATTAGAAACGCTTTGAGCAAACATCCCCGACATCACGTAAGGGTTAACATTAGAAACGCTTTGAGCAAACATCCCCGACATCACGTAAGGGTTAACATTAGAAACGCTTTGAGCAAACATCCCGACATCACGTAAGGGTTAACATTATTAAAACGCTTTGAGCAAACATCCCGACATCACGTAAGGGTTAACATTATTAAGAAACGCTGAGCAAACATCCCGACATCACGTAAGGGTTAACATTATTAGAAACGCTTTGAGCAAACATCCCGACATCACGTAAGGGTTAACATTAGAAACGCTTTGAGCAAACATCCCGACATCACGTAAGGGTTAACATTAGAAACGCTTTGAGCAAACATCCCCGACATCACGTAAGGGTTAACATTAGAAACGCTTTGAGCAAACATCCCCGACATCACGTAAGGGTTAACATTAGAAACGCTTTGAGCAAACATCCCCGACATCACGTAAGGGTTAACATTATTAGAAACGCTTTGAGCAAACATCCCGACATCACGTAAGGGTTAACATTAGAAACGCTGAGCAAACATCCCGACATCACGTAAGGTTAACATTATTAGAAACGCTTTGAGCAAACATCCCGACATCACGTAAGGGTTAACATTAGAAACGCTTTGAGCAAACATCCCGACATCACGTAAGGGTTAACATTAGAAACGCTTTGAGCAAACATCCCGACATCACGTGAGGGCTAACATTAGAAACGCTTTGAGCAAACATCCCGACATCACGTAAGGGTTAACATTAGAAACGCTTTGAGCAAACATCCCCGACATCACGTAAGGGTTAACATTATTAGAAACGCTTTGAGCAAACATCCCGACATCACGTAAGGTTAACATTATTAGAAACGCTTTGAGCAAACATCCCGACATCACGTAAGGGTTAACATTATTAGAAACGCTTTGAGCAAACATCCCCGACATCACGTAAGGGTTAACATTATTAGAAACGCTTTGAGCAAACATCCCTGACATCACATAAGGGTTAACATTAGAAACGCTTTGAGCAAACATCCCGACATCACGTAAGGGTTAACATTATTAGAAACGCGCTTTGAGCAAACATCCCGACATCACGTAAGGGTTAACATTATTAGAAACGCTTTGAGCAAACATCCCCGACATCACGTAAGGGTTAACATTATTAGAAACGCTTTGAGCAAACATCCCCGACATCACGTAAGGGTTAACATTATTAGAAACGCTTTGAGCAAACATCCCGACATCACGTAAGGGTTAACATTATTAAAACGCTTTGAGCAAACATCCCGACATCACGTAAGGGTTAACATTAGAAACGCTTTGAGCAAACATCCCGACATCACGTAAGGGTTAACATTATTAGAAACGCTTTGAGCAAACATCCCCGACATCACGTAAGGGTTAACATTATTAAAACGCTTTGAGCAAACATCCCCGACATCACGTAAGGGTTAACATTATTAGAAACGCTTTGAGCAAACATCCCCGACATCACGTAAGGGTTAACATTATTAGAAACGCTTTGAGCAAACATCCCCGACATCACGTAAGGGTTAACATTAGAAACGCTTTGAGCAAACATCCCCGACATCACATAAGGGTTAACATTAGAAACGCTTTGAGCAAACATCCCCGACATCACATAAGGGTTAACATTAGAAACGCTTTGAGTAGGGCTCCAGACGAACATCTGAGCGCAGCGGCGCCTGATCTGGATAATTAACCATAAAGTTAATGTAATCATAAAATGACTATTGTTTTGCGTTGAGTTGTTAATAAGTGCAGCTCCTAAGAACATGACATGTTTGTTTAGTGGAGATTTAACAGTGAAGAGTTGATCTGCAGGTAAAATGCTCTTATTAACTGCAGTAATGTGCAGAAACTCATTTTATAGGGAATGTAAATCTTCTGCTCTTATTAATGTGCCGCTGTTCTTCTGTAGTCTCGCACTGAACTGACCTACAGCTCCAGGGATTATTACAGCAGCTCTGCTGTTGCTTTGTGGGTAATTCAGGCACAATCTGAAGATCAGTTTCTGGTTTTCATGAGACTTTGAGACTTCCTGCTTTTGTCCAGATATTAATGAGTGGAAACGTCTAATGAGTCAATAAGTGCTCCTCTGCTGCCATCTACTGGTTATAGTGGGCATTTCATGTTTAGACCTTTAGACCTTTAAACTTTTAGTTTTACAAATCATCACATTAAAAATAACAATAAAATGGGATCATATTTAGAGCTGTGCTGGGAAAAGTGAGTTTCACTCTCAAAGGTTGAACCCTGAGATGAAAAATGACAACATTCAAAAAAACTATTTCTGCCACAATACCATGTGGTGTCACTACAGTAAATCATGGTGAATGTTTGTCACTACAGTAAATCATGGTGAATGTTTGTCACTACAGTAAATCATGGTGAATGTTTGTCACTACAGTAAATCATGGTGAATGTTTGTCACTACAGTAAATCATGGTGAAGGTTTGTCACTACAGTAAATCATGGTGAAGGTTTGTCACTACAGTAAATCACTACAGTAAATCATGGTGAAGGTTTGTCACTACAGTAAATCATGGTGAAGGTTTGTCACTACAGTAAATCATGGTGAAGGTTTGTCATGGTGAAGGTTTGTCACTACAGTAAATCATGGTGAAGGTTGGTGATTTGTGGATTTTTGTCGTTGTTGTTGTGGATTCGGTGGTTTATAACAGAGAATTCTGCGCCGAACCCTTCCACTAGATCTCAGTGTTATTAATTAATTCTGTGGTGAACTCAAACGCTTTCTCATTGGATCTCCCTTTCGGAGCACATAGAGAAGCTACGGTGGCCCACACAGGACACATGTGGTCGTCTGAGACAGCAGAGAGTAGCTAGAGCTCTGTAGAGCAGTTTGTCCCTTTCGGGCTACTGTAGAAACATGGCGGCTTCACTGTAAGGGACCCTCGGTTTGTGTAGATAGAAACGGCTCATTCTAAGGTCATAACGGTACATTATTCAAGGTCTTTATATGTAGATCCTCTTAAATATTACACACTGCACCTTTAAGGAGCAAAATCAGTTTTTTTTCTTTAAGAAAATGCATTTAAAACAAGAACCAATATCTGCCAATGGGGTCAGAAATGTCTGCTTAACTCAAAGGGGAAACAAGACTCCATTGGCAGATATTGGTTCTTGTTTTAAGCACAAACTCCCTTCACTGACTGATGGTGGTGAGTCTCAGCAGACTGTGTCTAATCAATGAAAACAGCAGCGCTCCCATCAGAGATTGATAGCAGCTGTGAATGTGGGTCAGAGCCGATGGAGCGTTCAGGAGAACAGTGACTGGATCCGTCGGAGCCGACAGTCGAGATTTGTTCTGCCGATGTTGTTGTGTTCTGTTGTCGTATCATGTGTTCAGTGACTGGCCGGACAGACGCCAGCAGCCATTCGTGTGCATCAGCATTAGCTGTGTGTCTGATGATCTGGTCTGCCGTGTTATTCCTGGTCTGGTCCAATCCGGTCGGAGCTGCAGTAGTTCTCGTGCTCAGGGAAACTCTGGCTCCGTTCCTGCTTCCACGTGGCATGGACCGAACGTCCAGAGTGTGTGACTCACTCAGTCTCTGTTTTCATAAGAGAGACGCCAGTTTCCAGGCTGAGCACTACAGGAGAAATACTGCAGCTCCTTTCACAAACGTGCCCCTGGAGCCCAACACCAGTCCGAGTCTCACGGGTTTATCTGTGCCAATAGCCAACAACACATCGTGTGGGTCAGAATTGTCCATTTTTCTTTTATGCCAAAAATCATTAGGATATTAAGATCATGTTCATGAAGATATTTAGTAAATGTCCTACCGTAAATATATCATAAATGTATTATTAGTAGTAATATGCATTGCTAAGGACTTCATTTGGACAACTTTAAAGGAGATTTTCTCAATATTTAGATGTGTTTGCACCCTCAGATTCCAGATTTTCAGATAGTTCGGCCAAATATTGTTCTATCCTAATAAACCACACATCAATGCTTATTTATTCAGCTTTCAGATGATGTCAGATTGACCCTTTTAACTGGTTTTGTGGTCCATACTATCATAGCATTTGTTAATATGTTGAGTTAGCATTTAGTTTTGTTTTACACATTTTTTGCTGATTTGTTTTAATCTCTATATATCTTTAAATAATATTTAAGTTTTAGTTTTGGTAATTTTAGTGCTTCAGCTCATTCCAGTTCCATTGTAAATGTGTTTTTATTCCTCAGACGTCATGTGAGAATACTGGACGACCCCTTCATTTCAGGAACGAACATGTATTTAGTGGTTGTGAAAGCCAGTAAACGGAGACCAGATGAAAACACGCGTGTGAGAATGAGCTGCGGGCATGATCCTTCTGAATCCAGCATGTTCGTTTAGATCCCATGAGCACTTCCAGTGCATTTCACAGAGCGCTCAGAGCTTGAGAAGAAATGTGTCGATCAAAGAGACGGAAGTGACGTCAGTGTCTGCAGGTCGTTATTACAGGAGCCAGACAGGAAATTATCTACACATATGCTTTATATTTGTTTGTGACGCACATATTCTCTGTGCATCAGGAGAATCATTTTCATTTAATTTATTTATGGCCAAAGTGCTGAACAATCAGCATACAAACACAAAACACACACTACTGCTGACCTGTTTTCTGCATTCAATCTTTCTTTAAGTTTTACGTGTGTTTGGATTTCTCGACTTCAAAACAACTCTAAACTTCACTTGTATTTCAATGTCCAACGAATCTGAAACAATCTGTTGACTGTGCTATAGGGGAGTCTGGAGGAGAACAGCGGAGACCGAGTCCTGTGGGATCTGAGACAGAGACGAGAAGACGAGAGACGTCTGCAAGAAGTCTAGCAGCAGCTGCAGCTCCTGGAGGAGACTCAGCAGAGCTCGTGGAGTGCAGACTCATTCAGAGCAATCATTCAGAGTTCAGACGAATCATTCAGACGAATCATTCAGACGAATCATTCAGACTCAGCAGAGCAGCATGAGTGCATTCATTCAGGCGAATCATTCAGACTCAGCAGAGCATGAGTCAGACTCAGCAGAGCAGCATGAGTGCAGAATCATTCAGACGAATCATTCAGACTCAGCAGAGCAGCATGAGTGCCGACGAATCATTCAGACGAATCATTCAGACTCAGCAGAGCAGCATGAGTGCCGACGAATCATTCAGACTCAGCAGAGCAGCATGAGTGCCGACGAATCATTCAGACGAATCATTCAGACTCAGCAGAGCAGCATGAGTGCCGACGAATCATTCAGATGAATCATTCAGACTCAGCAGAGCAGCATGAGTGCCGACGAATCATTCAGTCGAATCATTCAGACTCAGCAGAGCAGCATGAGTGCCGACGAATCATTCAGACTTCAGACTCAGCAGAGCAGCATGAGTGCCGACGAATCATTCAGACGAATCATTCAGACGAATCATTCAGACTCAGCAGAGCAGCGTGAGTGCCCGTGCATTCAGACGAATCATTCAGACTCAGCAGAGCAGCATTCATTCATTCACTCAGCAGAGCAGCATGAGTGCCGACGAATCATTCAGACGAATCATTCAGACTCAGCAGAGCAGCATGAGTGCCGACGAATCATTCAGACGAATCATTCAGACTCAGCAGAGCAGCATGAGTGCCGAATCATTCAGACGAATCATTCAGACGAATCATTCAGACGAATCATTCAGACTCAGCAGAGCAGCATGAGTGCCGATTCATTCAGACTCAGCAGAGCAGCGTGAGTGCAGACGAATCATTCAGACGAATCATTCAGACTCAGCAGAGCAGCATGAGTGCCGACGAATCATTCAGACACAGACGATCATTCAGACACAGAAGATTCATTCAGACTCAGCAGAGCAGCGTGAGTGCAGAAGAATCATTCAGATGAATCATTCAGACTCAGACGACACATTCAGACTCAGATGACTCAATTCATGAGTTCAGACGAATCATTCAGACTCAGGCGACACATTCAGACTCAGATGACTCAATTCATGAGTTCAGACGAATCATTCAGACTCACTCAGACAACTCACTCAGACTCAGACAACTCATTCAGACTCAGATGATCGGTTCACAAGTTCATACTACTCATTCAGGCTCAGACAACTCGGACTACTCGGTTCACAAGTTCATCTGACTCAGTTCACGAGTTCAGATGACTCATTCAGACTCAGATGATTCAGTTCACAAGTTCAGATGACTCATTCAGACTCAGACTATTCATTCAGACTCAGACTACTCAGTTCACAAGTTCATATGACTCATTCAGACTCAGATGATTCAGTTCACAAGTTCAGATGACTCATTCAGACTCAGATGATTCAGTTCACAAGTTCAGATGACTCATTCAGACTCAGACTACTCAGTTCACGAGTTCATCTGACTCAGATGACTCGGTTCATAAATTCAGACGTCTCCAATAACTCCGTTCATGAGTTCAGACGACTCACTCAGACTATTCATTCAGACTCAGACTATTCATTCAGACTCAGACTATTCATTCAGACTCAGACTACTCAGTTCACAAGTTCATATGACTCTTTCAGACTCAGATGATTCAGTTCACAAATTCAGATGACTCATTCAGACTCCGACTACTCAGTTCACAAGTTCAGATGACTCATTCAGACTCCGACTACTCAGTTCAGACGACTCATTCAGATTCAGATGACTCAGTTCATGAGTTCAGACGAATCATTCAGACTCAGATGACTCAGTTCATGAGTTCAGACGAATCATTCAGACTCAGTTCACTAGTTTATATGACTCATTCAGATTTAGACGACTCAGTTTATGAGTTCAAATGACTCATTCAAACTCAGATATAATTAATTCAGACTCAGTTCATGAGTTCATATGACTCATTCAGACTCATGAGGAATGAAAACCACTACTAATGCACTTCAAGGAAATAGAACTAGATGCTGAATATCTTATAGAATAGATAGAACTGAAAATCTTTCTTTCTTTTGCTTCTCTCTCTCTCTGTCAGTGTAGAAGTGCTTGTAAAGCCGGGTTTTTCTGTATCGGATGTTTAGTCTGAGTCGCTGAGTTTCTGTCAGCAGTTTGAAGAGGCACGAGACGTTAAAAGCTTTGCGGAGACTGTTTGATGTAAATTACTGATTAATGATCAGAAGAGCTGCAGTATTTCACTGTATTTTGACTCAACGTGCATTGAGCTTCACATGAAAAGTTCAGAAATGTGCTATAGATCATAGATGAAGATCTCAATGATCTCTGGAGGAGAGGGTCATTTCTCAAAATATCTCAATTTGTGTTTCCAATGTAGTATTAAGTGATGACAGAATGATGATTTTTGGGTGAATGATCTCTTTAAGTGTCTCTGGATGAGAAAGTGAACATGTCTGGAGCTGAAGATACTGTAACCGTGTCCAGTTTCATGAATCGGTCCCACACACTAATCTAAAAGCGGACCATGATGCCTAACCATGTGCCATTTCACTAGTTTAACAGTGTGTGTGCATTAGAGAAGATTTATAGCGGAGCGTGTGAAGGAGCTGAGGTCTTCACACTGTTCACTAGTATTTCAGAAGCGTCTGTGAGTCTTGTTCAGCCGTCGTTGAGCCGCGGGTGTTTGCAGGCCAGACGCTCACAGCCGTAAACCTGTTCAAACAACGTCCGGCTGAAGGCATGAGCGCACATCTGTCTGCTCAAAAACACTGACATCGATCTATCGCCCGACCAGTGTCTAATGTCACTCATTTAAACTTTCCACTGTAAGGAACCTTTTGTGCTATGGAAAGATTCATGGATGTTAAAGGTTCTTCATAGAGCCATCGATGCCAGTCAAGAACCTTTATTTTTAAGTGTATTGTGTTTTTCTGTTTTTTGTGTTCAAGAGCTGAACTAAATGAAGACAGAAGGATCATTCTGGGGTGAACTTTGTTTTCCAGTACAAATATCTAAACATTGCATTACGTTCAGATTCTGGGTTTGATTTTTATGGTGTGGCTCAAATCGAGTGAACTGAATTCAGTATAATTCACCAAAAATTACATTATGAAAAGACAAAACAAAAAAGTTAAGGTAAAAAACAGTAAAACTTCATGATTTATAAAACGGACAACTTTTTGTTTTCACAAACTGTGGACAAGCATTTATTGTGTGCTTTCCTGAAGCTCAAACTGTAGCAGCGTGACGTTCGTAAATCCGAGATCATGGGTTCGATTCCCAGCAAAATTAACCTTCATGACTGGATAAAAATGCATGCAATCAATCCAGTGTAAATTTCTTCAGATAAAAGAGTCTGCCAAATGCATAAATGTAAACATCCTTCGAAGGGAAGTTGAGAAACTGACATTTCACGTTTGACATTTGTTTTAAAGCAGCTTCACAGTGATAAACAGATTTAAACTGACAGAGTGTGTCTGCTTCCCGAACAATGCTAGGAAGACTGTTCCAGAGTTTAGGCGCTAAATAGGAAAAGGATCGACCGCCTGCAGTTGATTTTGATATTCTAGGCATTATCAACTGGCCAGAGTTTTGAGACCGCAATAGACGTGATGGAGTATAATGCGTTAAGAGCTCGCTCAAGTACTGGGGAGCTAAACCATTTAGTGCTTTGTAAGTAATAAGCAAGATTTTAAAATGTATACGATGTTTAATAGGAGCCAGTGCAGTGTTGACAGAACCGGGCTAATATGGTCATGCTTCCTGGTTCTAGGTAAGGCTTCAGCTGCTGCGCTTTTGGACCAGCTGGAGTTTGTTTATTAAGCGAGCAGGGCAACCACCCAGTAAAGCATTACAGTAATCTAGCCTTGAGCTCATGAACGCATGAATTAACTGTTCAGCATTTTGCATCGAAAGGATGTGCCGTAATTTAGATATATTTTTAAGATGGTAGAATGCAGTTTTACAGATGTTAGAAACGTGGCTTTCAAATGAAAGATTGGTATCAAAGAGCACACCCAGGTTCCTCACTGACGACGAGGACTTGACAGAGCAGCCATCGAGTGTTAGACAGTATTCTAGGTTACTACTTGTGGAGCTTTTTTGTCCAATAATTCAAAATTCATTTTTTTCTGAATTAAGTTGCAGGAAATTACTGGACATCCAATGTTTTATATCAGCTATGCATTCCGTTAATCTTGTGAATTGGTAAGTTTCGTTAGGGCGTGAAGAAATATAGAGCTGAGTATCGTCAGCATAACAGTGAAAACTAATGCCATGCTTCCTAATGATATCTCCCAGTGGTAGCATGTACAGGGTGAAGAGCAACGGTCCTAGCACCGAGCCCTGCGGTACTCCATACTGAACTTGTGATCGGTGTGACATCTCTTCATTTACTGCTACAAACTGATAACGATCAGATAAGTATGATTTAAGCCATGCCAATGCAGTTCCACTAATGCCAACATAATTTTCGAGTCTATTCAAAAGAATGTTTAGATGTTTGTTCTGGAAAACGAAACAGAAACCTTGAGGACGAGCATCATGGTCTGCGGTGTGTGTGTGTGTGTGTGTGTGTGTGTGTGTTTAGGTGATGGTGTTAAATGTTGGTGTTCTGAACTCAAGCCTCTCGTACCCCGAGGGAAGCCATTAGCCCTTTTAAGCCATCACTTCTGTGGTCTGTTTTTGTAAATATATCTTGTTCACGTCCAGATCTGATTGAGTGCCGCTCTTCTCTTGACAGTCGTTTCGTCTGTCCGATGATCAGATGAAGAACCTGCTGCTGGAATGTGAGGATGAAATCCTCCGATCTCCTGCAGGATCTTCATCAGAAGCTTCTCTCGGGATGATCTCAGCTCTGCTCGCGTCTCCCTGTCTCTCCAGCTCGGATCTGATGGAGCGAGGATACTACTGAACATTTGGAATAACACAGGAAAAAGGCATGAAATATGAAGAAGTTCTTCTGTTTTATATTTTGCACTGTTTCATAATCATGCTTTTATAGTTGCACAATAAGGCCATGAACGTGTGTTTGTCATTGTGTCTCTGATCTGTGTGCCAGCGTCAGGATCACAATCAGACTGAAGGACAGCTGAAGTAGAACGTAAGAAGACAAAATAAAATGTTCCTTTTTAAAAATCAAACCAATATGTCTTTTTATTCATGTCATGAGATTTTGATTAACCCAAAAAAATATATATGGATCAAATCCATCTAAACTGCCTGACCCTGTTCTCCTTTTGAAGGAAGTCATAAATGGGTTAGAGAACCTGAGATAACCTTATATAAGTCTTCTATTATGGCTTATTAACATTCACAACTACATAAACTACTGTTAACATTTAAAAAAATAAATTCATTGATTTATTCAGGAGGATGCATTAAAGTGATCAAAAATATTCAAATAAATACTACTCTTCAAACTTCATCAAAGAATCCTGAAAAATAAAATGTATCAGTTTCCACAAAAATATGAAATTGTGTCCAACACTGATAATAATCATAAATGTGTGCTGATCATCAGATCCTCATATGAGAATGATAATGTTTTCTCTTAAAAACAAAAAAAATGTCCAAAGATAAAATCTTGTAGATTGAGTGTAAAGCGTGGTTTAATGTCCATGTGCAGATCGGCAGGGCAGTCGGTGAATGTGGTGTCGTGTTCATATGGACGTGTTACAGCGACTCCGACATTCCCAGCATTCCTGACCTTGAAGGTGAGCCGTGTGTTTGCTGATAAATGAACCCAGGATTTCATGTGAAAGATTGAGAGGAAATAAGACTCTTGGCCAAATTAGCTTTTATTGTAGCAGTAACCCTAGACCAAACCACAGCCACAGACAGTAGAATTAACATGGGCTGGATTTCTTGGTGAACTTTGAGGTTTATAGTGTAAAATCAGGCCTTCTGACTGTATATTTAAGCTGAGCACGTCATCCGTCAAGGGGAAGATGTAATTTCAGCTGATTCTGAGTTTAAAATGCTTGTGAAGTTTCACTGAGCGACTAAAAAGAAAATAATTGCTTTTTTACTTAAAATTATTTATTGTTCATGTAATTTTACAAAATGATTGATAAAAATGAAACAACATTATTGTGTAAAACTGGTAACAATACTGACACTGAAGCATCCCTAAACATAGAAAACAAAGAAAATCCTCATCAGTGTGCAAACAGTTTATACAAATACTTCTGATGTCAGGTTACAGCTCATTATAAATTATTTAAATAGCATATATCTACACATATGACATAAAAAAAAAAAAACCTTTATCAATAACTTACTTTAAAAAGACATCATTAATTAGGCACAAACTATTTATATTAACAACTTTCCATTCATGTTCTACTGGGGCATCTCATCCAAAAAATGTATTATTTACAGAAAGAATGTTTTACTACATACAGTAGCTCTAGAATAAAATACTGCCTTATAAATGGAACTACTATCATTTGTAACTTTTGTTGAGTTCAATTATACAACAGTGAGGTAATATTTGTATGTTTACATCATATTCCCCAGACAGCAACATGGTGTCGGCCCAGATCCGGCCCACATCTGATACGCGTGGAATCCACATATGGCCCAGATCTGGGCCGACACCATGTTGCTGTCGGGGTCTGTTCATGTTAATTCACCCCAGTCGGTTCCTCCTGGCCTGAAGGAAACGCTCTCAAAGCTCCAGTTGTTCTTGTTTGTTTCAGTAAGTGGCTCTGAGATGATCCATCTCCTCTCAACACAATAAATAAATCAAACAAGTGCGACTCTGTAATCTCTCCACTTCCTTTTTCATTTATGCTCATCGGGACATCTGTGTATTAATCTAAGACATGAACTTCCTCCTTGAGCGGCAAGTCACGAAGTGTCCTTCTAGCCCTGAGAAAGACTCCACTCTATAAACAGTGAAATTAAGACTCTTTGGCTGTCAACATTGATGATTGAATGTGATCGAATGCAGGGGGGTTTTATGGAATCATTGAGTCCTGAAGATCTGGATGTCTCAATGACAAACGTCCATGCAGAAGAACATGCTTTCACAAAGTCCATCCGTCCTTTGCGTCAACAGCTCCTCCGGTGGGATCTCAAACCCACCAGAATCAATCCAGGAGAAGCTTTTACTTCAGTTCATAAGCAACTCTGTCACGATCATAGTCCACAGCAGATCTGAGGTGACATTACAGAAGAGCTTCCCTTTACCCACCAAATGATAAACCGATTGAGACTCCAGTTGAGATTCAATGAGATGAAAGAGTTGATGGACCTGGACCTGCTCCTCGTTTAGACACAGTTTCTGCCCTCCACGTTTAGTCCTTGATGCCACCACAGAAGAGTTTTATAACACACAACACATGTAAACCGACAGAAAAGAACAGATAGCGGGCACGTCCTTCGGGAAAACGATGATGGTGGTCATTATACATCTGCAAAAGAGTCAAAAAACACTTATGAGCTTTGCCAGAACAACATTAAGAGACATATTCTTTTAAACCATCCAATTGGGTTACCTCGGCATTCGTATTTGAGGTCTGAGAAGTAAACCATCTCTTGAGAGAAGACAAAGAGGCCAAGTCTTCCTCCAGCGTATGTCTTGTCATAGATGCTTCCTGAATCAGCCATGATTTTCTTTCCTTCATACATAATAACTCTGGAAAGAATCAAAAGATGAGGAGTGAGTAGAGCTGTTGGATAGTAACTAAGACAAATCTTGATCTCAGTTGACCATCCAGACTTACCTGATGTGTCCGGTTTTGGGTCTGTGGATCAGCTGCCATCTATAGGCAGTGTAATCCTTCCAGCCAATGTTCTTGGGGTCGTGCCAAAGGCTACGCACCTGCAGACAGTCAGAAATAAGGTGAGTGGGACATTTCAAAAGCCAAAATCATTACTTGAATGCTCAGCTTGAGAATGATACGTACCTGGCCTTCGGTGTCTCCGGTGTGCCACAAAGCGTTCCTGAGATGTTCGCCCGGTCCCGTAGTGGAGTTCACTACTTTAATAGAAAGTCCAGAGTAACCCTGGGCTTTGGTGGGCGTGTGAGACCAGTAGGTCTGTGTGATCTGTTTCCACATCACCACATAGAAGCGTGAGCTAGATTGGTAGCCAAACACAAAGCCGGCATAGTCGTCGTCACGGTCTGTGTTGATGAAGAACGTGCCGCTAAAGTCCACAGCATTGAACTCATCATAACCTGAGGAACAACAAGAATGTTAGCGCTTGGATGTAGATGATGAACGTCTGAGCTAGTGTCTCTCAACCACTTACCAACGGCAATGCCGGGATCACAGTTGACGGTCTGCAGAAGCTCTTTGCCCTGGTGACGGACGACCCAGTTGGGGTCGATTTGGGAAGTTCCTGTGGGATCGAGGGGAACCATCTGGAACCTACGGAAATCTGTTGCACTAATGTCGACGTTCTCCGGGCAAACATCGTGAATATCCAGCACATTATCTTGGTCAAAGTCCTTATTGCAAATGTCACCTCGGCCATCACCTGGACAGGAGAAAAGAGACGGAAATTCAGCATGTGGAAGTTTGTTCTTTCACAAATTGAATCATACAGAAAATGAACTGAAATCAGCACCAGTGTGTTTGACTCACCATCTGAATCCAGTTGATCTGGGTTGAAGGCGAGTCGGCAGTTGTCTTTTTCATCAGGTACGCCATCATTGTCATCGTCATGATCGCAGGCGTCTCCTTTGCCGTCCTTGTCGTGGTCGACCTGGTTTGCGTTGGAGATGTAGGGGCAGTTGTCAAGGTTGTTCTGATGTCCATCCTCATCGATGTCTTGGTTGCTGTCACACTTGTCTCCGATGTTGTCTGAGTCTGAGTCAATCTGTGACATGACATTGATTAATGCAAAGCCTTCATCATCTGCTGTTCATGGTTGCACACTCGTGTCTTAAAAAGCAAGAGGAAATATCTCACCTGGTCAGGGTTGTGCTCCAGCGGACAGTTGTCACAGTGGTCACCGACTCCGTCCCAGTCAGAGTCTCTCTGGTCAGTGTTATACACATATGGACAGTTGTCCTTCTCATTCAGAATGCCTGGACAAATAAATTCCAGTCACACCAATGATCCCTTACTATATCCTTCCTGTGTCCCAGGATACATGACAAAAGATTCATGATGTGTTACTCACCATCACCATCGATGTCTATGGCACATGCATCACCCTCGCCATTGTTGTCGGTATCAGTCTGTTCTGGATTACTGTCGTATGGGCAGTTATCGCATCGGTCGCCAACTTGATCGTGATCATGGTCATACTGTCTTGGGTTGAAGGTGAACGGGCAATTGTCCTGGTTCAAAACAAGAAGATCCAATGATGAAAACATCTGGAGCAGTTCTCTACCTCACAGACCGAAATGTATAAATACACTCATATATCATAGCAAAGCACTAAACAAAATTAATGTCTTAAGCGATATGCCATGGATGTGACAGTTTGGGACACAGCTGTGCAGGAATTCAGCGTTTGGCTGCAAGATGATGACTGTTTGTTTGCCCAGACAAATTTTTGGGCTGAATTATGGATGTTAAACCAAGGGATCCAGCACAGCTGGATGAAAGCCACCACTCTTTTGTTCACTCTGTTCTTTTCTAGTCAGTAGCATGCTATATTTAAATGCTTTTGCAGAAGAAGAATGTGTTTACGACTTACCCCGTCATCAGTGATCCCATCATTGTCATCATCATTGTCACAAGCATCTCCAGTTCCATCTTTGTCATAGTCTTCTTGCCCAGAGTTGGGAAGGTCAGGACAGTTGTCCTAAAATAGAGATGTTTTGATGAAGATTTTGTAACCTCATTGTATAATGGGATATGGTAAAGAAATGGTCACATACCTTCTTGCAGTGGTAGGTGGCATTTTCCACACAGAGGAGGTCCGTGTTTGGCCAGCCATCCAGGTCTGAGTCCTCTCCGCAGATGTAGCCGTTCCCAGCATAGCCTGGTTTACATTCGCAGCGGTACAGGATGTCTGAGAAGATTCCCAGGTAGATGCAGTTGGCTTTCTTATTGCAGTCATGGCTGCCATCCTCGCATGGGTTTCTTGGTGTGCAGATCTGTGAGAAAGTCGAGGTTATGGAGGTTAGCACTTGAAAACTGAAAGTACTGGCCCTTCCCATCGTTGACATTGTTCTAGACTGCTCTAACCTGTTTATTGGCAATGGCCTGCTCCGTTCCCCTGCCAAAGGGCTGCTGTCCGGAGTAGCGCGGTGGGCAAGGCAGACAGTTGTATCCCGGTTCTGTGTTCTCACACTGATGGACTCCATTGAGCACAAAACAGGCATCGGGAACTTCTTTGCACTGCAGATACCAAAATTAATAATATTTAATATTTACACCAGTATCTCCATTTAGAAGTGTCCGTCTCATTAGCATGACATTCTCACCTCATCAATGTCTTGACAATGGATTCCATCCCCAGTGTATCCAACGGGACACTCGCCGCACGTCCAGGAGCCATCGGGGAAGCTAGTGCATTTGGCGCCAGCGAAGCACGGGTTAGAGAGACATCCATCTGTTTATGAGAGTGTGGAAATCTGTTATTTTAATGTTACAAGAATCTTTAGCCTGATCCTTAACAATGAAGCATGTCTCACCAACGGGACACGACTGGGCGTTGCATAACCGGCTTCCTTTGGAGTCACCCAGGCATTCTTTTCCACCATGTTTGGGAGTGGGGCTGTTACACAAACGGTGTCTGCGCTGCAGTCCTCCACCACACGTGACAGAGCAAGAGTCCCATGGTGACCAGGGTCCCCAACCTCCATTCACTGAGACACAGAGAGAAATGCAGTGTCAGTTTGGTTTTCAGGTTAAGTGCTGCAAATACTCCAAAAGTTATATGCCAAACACTTACCTGGGCATGGGGCCATCTGGCATGGTTCGGTCTGGCGACCATCTCCCTCGCAGTCTTTGCCGCCCATCTGTGGCGTTGGGGAGTTGCACAGCCGGATGCGAGTAATGACGCCCTCGCCACACGTCACTGAGCAGGAAGACCAGGGAGACCAGTGGCTCCAGCCGCCATCCTGCTTGACTGCATGAAAACAGAAATAAGCGTTAAACATGTGCATGCAACCGGTCCTACTCGACCCGCTAGCACGCCTCTTGAGTCCAGGGGAGTGAGGTTTACATGTACTGCTCTTACTGGCCTATGTTACACTCGCCCCCCTAAACCACACTCCCATCCGGGTCACGGCACCTAATTTAACCAGTCCTACTCGACCCGCTCTGAACGGGATTCTAACTAATGTCTATGGCATTTGAGGTGGGCACGTTAACAAGGATGTTAAAGACGTCAGTCTCTAGCATCAGTTGCTAGCGTGTCTCTTGAGGCCAGGGGAGTGAGGTTTACACACACAGCTCTTTTCTGGCCTATGTTACATGAATGATGATCTGAATATGACCAGTGACGGATTGTTAAACTCACAGCGTTTGTCGCATTCTTGCGTGTAACAGTCTCTTGTCTGGACAGACGTGCCATCGCAGTTGCTGTTGATTCGGTCACAAGAGCGTCCGCGCTGCTGAATGCCTCTGCCACAGGTCACTGAACAGTGTGTCCATTCGGACCAGGGCGACCAGCCGTCTTCTTCACCCGCATCACTCGCTTGAGGAAGAGAATCAGAGAACATATTCAAACAGGGACACCAAATGAGTTCAATGATCAGACGAACGATGACCTACATAATATTGAAATTTAACAACAGCTGGACTTACGTGTTCCGCAGCGTGGGCAGCATTCACCATCTGGGACAGTGGCATTGGCGCAGGGCATGAGAGGGCAGGAGATTTCACGGCACACAGTGGCGGAGTTCTGTGAAATATTTGAAGCAAGTTTAATGGGACGATCCCAACAGCTGCACATAATAAATGAGAAATAAACGCCTCTCTGCTGGATTTCAGTTTGCCAATAAAAAGTGACCCCTGGCTTGGCCAGAAAAATCTTGTGGTGATATAAACTCTGAGTGGGCAGCAGGGGAATACATCTGACCGGACTAACAAAGTGTTTTAATGTGGCCAGCATGAGGGTGGAGAATACAGACTGAGTCAGCGGCCACAACCGCACACAAACGAACACACACACACGCACACGCTGGTCTCACTGGAAACCAAAGTCAGCGGGTATCACTCACCAATTAAAACATTCCTGAATCTCTGCCATTTAGATGCATGTGTGCAGTGAAACACAGAACAGACTGAGAGAGTAAGACTTTCAGCACCTGTTTCTCTCCTCCCAACACTAACGGTCAAATCTGGTCCTGCACTAAACCAGTCCTAACCCGTATAAATGAAGAGAAAAGCGAAGACCTGTACCTGACATGTGCAGTGCGTGCAGCTGTCCACCGTCCACTCGTCTTTGTCTCTGTAAACAATGCCGTTGTGCAGACAAACACCTCTGTGGATTTTAAGATGGTTGCTTTCTGCTGCCTGAAGGACAGGAAAGAGCACAGAGAAACCGTCATTAGAAAGGACTTTCATTTCACGTTAGGCTCATGTGGGATATAACTGAGGGACAGATATCTGGCTTTACAAAAGAAGTGGGGTGGAGAGACACATGCATGAACGTCAAACAGACAGACAGCTGGTTTTGATCCTCACCACTTGGCGGAGCTCGTTTGACAACTGCTTCACCACCACACCGAGTCCCTTGAGCTCCGTAAACATGCTGGTCAGATCGTCGCAGGAGAAACCACAGATGTCCGGCAGACCTGAGCAGGGAAAAGGATTCTGACGTTAACGCCTTGAGTCAATGCTGAGACCCCAGCCACATCACAAACGCATGCCGATCATCTGACCTTTAGTCTTGTGTCCGGTGTAATCGGTGCGGATGGCCGGACTGGATCCATTCATGGAGTTCTCCAAGCTCATGACATCTGTGATGAAGGTTGCTGTCAAAATGTTCATTGATCTTTATTCAATTCGTTTATATTTATGCATTTATAAAATGTTATCAGTTCTTGCGTCCCCTGGGACTCGAACCCATGACCCATGCTCTAGTATATAAGCTACAGGAAAGTTACATTTGACTTTTTTAATTTTATTTATATATTTAATCAAATTAAAAAGCATGTGTTTTATAGCCTTTACCACTTACATTTGATATCACACATAAGGTTGAGCTAAAAGACTTACAGCTCTCGCATCCTCTATTGCGCAAAATCGCGTCCAGCGTCGTTCCAAAAACAAACCGCACATTCTGGAGAACTCCCTGGAAAAGAATTGGGATAATGGTCAAAACCCGAGACTAACAGGGAAAAAGCCTCCAGCAGCTACTGTAACACATTCAGACAGAGGCTGTAAAACAAAAGCACCCTTACGCGCGTCTTTACGCGTTTCCAAACTCCTCGTTAGATGAAGATACGCATGAAGATAATGCCATTAAATGCAAATAGAATAACTTAACAATAACCATGTAGCTCTGAAAGATCAAAACCCATGCTCTACTCACCATGAAGCGATCGGATTTGGCGGCTCCTTTGGCGATCCTCAGGCTGGCGATGT
>CM031959.1:43163908-43188908 GCA_018749465.1 Paracanthobrama guichenoti | reverse complement strand
TCTCTTCAGGCGCACATGACTTCAGGACTCTTACTCAAGACCTTGCGCTGGACCTTCCAGGAAAGACATCTCCAAAATCTGTGCAGATTGCTTAATACTTCTGGATGACGAATATGATAATCAGCGAAGGAGAGTTACATTTGGTGATGCTTTTCAAAAAGCTTTGAGTGATCAAGACTGAAGCCATCAGCATCTGTGAGAGATCAATGAGGCGAGCAGCTGAAGTCAAGTCAGTTCCCTTTCATTCGGTCACGTTCGACGTACGTCGGAACTGACCAACGAATTGGGGATCGACTTCAGAGACCAATCTGCTTAGAGTGTATAGAAACGAGCCAATAACGTTGGCATGCGGTCCACGCACCTTCCCGCAGTGCGGATATAAATACGGAAGTGGAATACCGCATCCTTGCGTTCAACTTCGGAACTGAACAGTCGCGATAGAGCCGCTGTTTTCTTTCTGTAAGAGAGTGAGAAGAATTCCATTACCTGTTAAGTGTTGGCGCGACGGCACAGTCAGTGAGTGGCTGCAACAAACCTTGTTGGTTCGCTGGGCGTTTTCCGATTGAGTGCTCACACAGACCTGCACTATCGAGCTGTGGTGAGCCGCAGCCATCTCCCTGAGTGCTTCAGCACTTCTAAAAGAGCTGCACGGTTTGACCCTGCGTCTTTTTCAAGATGTCATTCAAACTGTGTTTTTCTGGATGTCGTCGTTTTCTGTCCCCACTTGACGGTCACGATCGCTGTCTCATGTGTTTGGGTGTTCAGCACGCTGAGGCGGCGTTTGTGAATGACTCATGTTCCCACTGCGGAACATGACCATCACAGTATTACGGTCTAGGCTCGAATACCTCACACGGGGTGGAGTCCCATTGCGCATCCCCCGATCTAGCGGTCCACCAGCTGCAAAGCAGAGGGCTGCTACTTTGGCTGATGCCTTTGGTGGAGACCTGAGGGTTACTGTGAGGGCTTCCCTGACGGGTCAACAGGCTCCTTGGGCCTCTCCCCCCCCCCCTCCACTGCGCCGGTGGAGCTTCCACAGGAACGGCCCGGCTTCTCCCATGGGGGGCCGGCCATGACTTTCGGGGCTCCGGCTGAGGATATGATCTTGATGGCTGCATCGAGGGACGAGCTAATGGACTCTGGAGATGAAGACCCGGCTGCGTTGCCCCCTTTGGGTGTGGTAGTGTTGCCCGAGCCTGATCCAGAGCTCACGGCTATGCTTTCCCAGGCCGCCGCAAGTGTCGGACTCGAGTGGAACCCTCCACCGTGTCCTGAACCTTCGCGGTTGGACGATTGGTTTCTCAGCTCGGCGGGTCCAGTCAGTGTTGAACTGCTTGAATACGTTCAAAGGCAGGACGGCGGTCCCACTGAAATCATTTCAGAGGCTCCTGGGGCATATGGCACCTGCAGCCGCGGTAACGCCGCTCGGATTGCTTCATATGAGACTGCTTCAATGCTGGCTTCAGGACCGAATCCCGAGATGGGCGTGGCAGAGCGGCAAGTGCTGGGTCTCAGTTACTCCGTACTGCCGCCAAACCCTCAGCCCGTGGTCGGACCCTTCGTTTCTACGGGCGGGAGTGCCCTTAGAACAAGTGTCCAGGCATGCTGTTGTCTCCACGGATGCCTCATCCACCGGTTGGGGGGCCACATACAACGGGCATGCAATCTTGAGTCTGTGGAGGGGGCCCCAGTTGCATTGGCATATCAATTGCCTGGAGTTGCTAGCAGTTTGTCTCGCCCTGGGCTGCCTCAAAAATCCGCTGCAGGGCAAGCACGTTCTGGTCCATTCGGACAGCACTCCGGCTGTTGCGTACATCAACCATCAGGGTGGTCTATGCTCCCGTCGCATGCTGCAACTCGCCCGCCATCTCCTCCTGTGGAGTCTCCTCGCTTCGAGCCATTCACATCCCTGGTGCACTGAACCAGACAGCCGACGAGCTCTCTTGTCAGTCAGCACTTCCAGGAGAGTGGCGACTCCACCCCTGAAGCGTCCAGCTGATATGGGACCTCTTCGGAGCCGCGCAGGTAGACCTGTTTGCCTCTCCGGACTCGACCCATTGCTAGTTGTACTATTCCCTGACCGAGGGCACCCTCGGCACGGATGCACTGGCACACAGCTGGCCCCGGGACCTACGCAAGTATGCATTTCCCCCAGTGAGCCTTCTAGCACAGACACTGATCAGGGAGGACGAGGAGCAGGTCTTGCTAGTTGCGCCCTACTAGCCCAACTGGGCCTGGTTCTCCGAACTAACTCTCCTCGTGACAGCCCCTCCATGGCCTATTCCCCTGAGGAAGGACCTTCTTTCTCAGGGACGGGGCACCCTCTGGCACCCACGTCCAGATCTCTGGAAACTCCATGTCTGGTCCCTGGATGGGACGCGGAGGTTCTAGGTGGCCTGCCGCACCAGTGGTAGACACCATCACTTCCGCTAGAGCCCCCTCTATGAGGCGCCTCTATGCATTGAAGTGGAACCTGTTTGAAAACCTGTGAGTGGTGTTCTTCCCGCCAAGAAGACCCCCGAAGGTGTTCGATTGGTATCGTGCTTTCCTTCCTGCAAGAAGGTTTGGAGCGAAGGCTGTCTCCCTCCACCCTTAAAGTGTATGTCGCAGCTATAGAGGTTCCTTAGAGGCGCAAGGAGGCTAAATCCTCCCCGAACTCCATACCCTCTTGGGACTTAACTCTTGTCCTCAGGGCACTTCAGAGTTCTCCTTTCGAGCCACTGCAGTCGTTAGAGTTAAAAATACTGTCTATCAAGACGGCTCTCCGTCTGACTGCATTAGCCTCCATCAAGAGGGTAGGAGACCTGCATGCACTTTCGGTCAATGAATCGTGCCTAGAATTTGGCCCGGGTAACTCTCACGTTGTCCTGAGAGCCTGAATACGCTCCCAAGGTTCCCACCACTCCCTTCCGGGACCAGGTGGTGAACCTGCAAGCACTGCCCTCGGAGGAGGCAGACCCAGCCCTAGCTTTGTTGTGTCCCATCCATGCCCTACACACTTACATTGACCGGACTCAAAGCTTCAGGACCTCAGAGCAGCTCTTCATCTGTTACGGAGGCCAGCAGACGGTAAAGGCGGTCTCCAAGCAGAGGTTAGCCCACTGGATAGTGGATGCTATTGTCCTGGCATACCAATCGCAAGACGTGCCTTGCCCGTTCGGGGTCCGAGCACACTCAACTAGGAGTGTCACTTCATCCTGGGTGCTGGCTCAAGGCGCCTCGCTGACAGACATCTGTAGAGCTGCGGGTTGGGTGACACCTAACACGTTCGCTAGATTTTATAGCCTCCGTGTAGAGGCGGTTTCTTCCCACGTACTCACCCCCAGCGGCCGGTAACCACGAAGTGCCCGCTCTTGTGTCGGCTTGCTGTTCTTTCCCCCCTGGGATCAGGTTGGATCCACCCCAGGGACCGCCATAGGTAGCACTACCCTGAAAGGCTAGTCCCTATGTGTATTCGCCAGGTGCTGTGCTTCCACTGAAGGGCTGAGTCACTTCGGCTCCTCAGTTGGAAAACTTGGATTCCACTTCTGTGGACCACATGCCAACGTTATTGGCTCGTTTCTATACACTCAAAGCAGATTGGTCTCTGAAGTCGGTCCCCAATTTGTCGGTCAGTTCCAACGTACGTCTCCGTTCCCTCCTTCAGGGAACGAGGGTTATATACGTAACCGAGACGTTTTTTGCAGAGCGTTTTTCACAATAAACATGTTTGCAAAGCAGCTTTACAGAAAGGCATACTGCACATATACCAGTGACTCAGACACACAGAATTCAGTGATTTAAATGTTGGTAGTATGATTGAAAATATGATCAGTTGCAGGAGAATAGTCTGAACAAGTTTGAAAGGTCTGATGTTTAAGCACACGCCTGAACATTCAAAGGGATATAAGGCATTTAGATAAAATGGTCAGTTTTGTTGTAAGAGAGGGTAAACAATTCTCAAAAAGCATCAATGAAGATACAATCAGTTGAAAATTTTCATTGACATTTTATTCATACGATGGTAAAGATTTTCATAAAAATTACTTATACGATGGTAAAGATTTTAGTAGAAATGTATTTATACGATGGTAAATATTTTTGTAGAAATGTATTTATACGATGGTAAAGATTTTCGTAGAAATGTATTTATCGATGGTAAAGATTTTTGTAGAAATTTATTTATACGATGGTAAAGATTTTCGTAGAAATGTATTTATACGATGGTAAAGATTTTCGTAGAAATTTATTTATACGATGGTAAAGATTTTAGTAGAAATTTATTTATACGATGGTAAAGATTTTAATAGAAATTTATTTATACGATGGTAAAGATTTTCGTAGAAATTAATTTATACGATGGTAAAGATTTTCGTAGAAATGTATTTATACGATGGTAAAGATTTTCGTAGAAATTTATTTATACGATGGTAAAGATTTTCGTAGAAATGTATTTATACGATGGTAAAGATTTTAAGAGAAATTTATTTATACGATGGTAAAGATTTTAAGTAGAAATTTATTTATAGAAATGATGGTAAAGATTTCGTAGAAATTTATTTATACGATGGTAAAGATTTTCGTAGAAATTAATTTATCGATGGTAAAGATGGTAATGATTTTCGATGAAATGTATTTATACGATGGTAAAAATTTATTTTCGATGGAGAAATGTATTTATACGATGGTAAAGATTTTCATTTATATGAAAATGTATTTATACGATGGTAAAGATTTTCGTAGAAATGTATTTATACGATGGTAAAGATTTTCGTAGAAATTTATTTATACGATGGTAAAGATTTTCGTAGAAATTAATTTATACGATGGTAAAGATTTTCGTAGAAATTTATTTATACGATGGTAAAGATTTTCGTAGAAATTTATTTATACGATGGTAAAGATTTTAAGTAAAAATTTATTTATCGATGGTAAAGATTTTAATAGAAATTAATTTATACGATGGTAAAGATTTTTTAGTAGAAATTTATTTATACGATGGTTTTCAGTAGAAGATGGTAAAGATTTTAATAGATGGTAAATTAATTTATACGATGGTAAAGAATTTTAAGTAGAAATTTATTTATACGATGGTAAAGATTTTAAATGAAATTATTTATGATTCGTTTTAGAGAAATGTATTTATACGATGGTAAAGATTTTTTAGTAGAAATTAATTTATACGATGGTAAAGATTTTAAGTAGAAATTAATTTATCTGATGGTAAAGATTTTCGTAGAAATTTATTTATACGATGGTAAAGATTTTAGTAGAAATTAATTTATCGATTATTTTACGATGGTAAAGATTTTAGTAGAAATTTATTTATCACGATGGCAAAATTTTATTTTAATTTACGATGAAATTTTAATAGATTTATCTGATGGTAAAGATTTTCGTAGAAATGTATTTATCTGATGGTAAAGATTTTAGTAGAAATTTATTTATAAAGATGGTAAAGATTTTAAGTGAGAAATTAATTTATATCGATGGTAAAGATTTTCGTTAGAAATGTATTTATATTTATACGATGGTAAAGATTTTAATAGAAATTTATTTATCGATGAAATTTTATTTATTTATACGATGGTAAAGATTTTATCTTCTATGGAAATGTATTTATATCACGATGGTAAAGATTTTAGTGAGAAATTTATTTATATACGATGGTAAAGATTTTAATAGAAATTTATTTATACGATGGTAAAGATTTTTTCGTAGAAATTTATTTATCACGATGGTAAAGATTTTACAATATAAATTTATTTATACGATACGATGGTAAAGATTTTAATAGTAGAAATTTATTTATACGATGGTAAAGATTTTCGTAGAAATTAATTTATACGATGGTAAAGATTTTAAATAGAAATGTATTTATACGATGGTAAAATTTTTTAGAGAAATTTATTTATTTTACGATGGTAAAGATTTTTAGTAGAAATTTATTTATACGATGGTAAAGATTTTCGTAGAAATTTATTTATACGATGGTAAAGATTTTTTATCGATAGAAATTTATTTATTTATCGATAGTAAAGATTTTAATATAAATTTATTTATACGATGGTAAAGATTTTAATATAAATTTTTTTATACGATGGTAAAGATTTTAATATAAATTTATTTATACGATGGTAAAGATTTTAATATAAATTTATTTATACGATGGTAAAGATTTTAATATAAATTTATTTATCGATGGTAAAGATTTTAATATAAATTTATTTATACGATGGCAAAGATTTTTTATTTATGATGAAATTTATTTATACGATAGTAAAGATTTTAATATAAATTTATTTATACGATGGTAAAGATTTTAATATAAATTTATTTATACAATGGTAAAGATTTTAATATAAATTTTTTATACGATGGTAAAGATTTTAATATAAATTTATTTATACGATGGTAAAGATTTTAATATAAATTTATTTATACGATAGTAAAGATTTTAATATAAATTTATTTATACGATGGTAAAGATTTTAATATAAATTTATTTATACGATGGTAAAGATTTTAATATAAATTTTTTATACGATGGTAAAGATTTTAATATAAATTTATTTATACGATGGTAAAGGTAAAGATTTTAATATAAATTTATTTATATCGATGGTAAAGATTTTAATATAAATTTATTTATACGATGGTAAAGATTTTAGAAATTTATTTATACGATGGTAAAGATTTTAATATAAATTTATTTATACGATGAGAAATTTATTTATTTATACGATGGTAAAGATTTTAAGTAGAAATTTATTTATACGATAGTAAAGATTTTAATATAAATTTATTTATACGATGGTAAAGATTTTAATATAAATTTATTTATACAATGGTAAAGATTTTAATATAAATTTATTTATATGATGGTAAAGATTTTAATATAAATTTATTTATACGATGGTAAAGATTTTAATATAAATTTATTTATACGATAGTAAAGATTTTAATATAAATTTATTTATACGATGGTAAAGATTTTAATATAAATTTATTTATACGATGGTAAAGATTTTAATATAAATTTATTTATACGATGGTAAAGATTTTAATATAAATTTATTTATACGATGGTAAAATTTATTTATTTTAATATAAATTTATTTATACGATGGTAAAGATTTTAATATAAATTTATTTATACGATGGTAAAGATTTTAATAGAAATTTATTTATATGGTAAGATTTTTTTCGTATAAAGATTTTAATATAAATTTATTTATACGATGGTAAAGATTTTAATATAAATTTATTTATTGGTAAAGATTTTAATTTTATACGATGGTAAAGATTTTAATATAAATTTATTTATACGATGGTAAAGATTTTAATATAAATTTATTTATCACGATAGTAAAGATTTTAATATAAATTTATTTATACGATGGTAAAGATTTTAATATAAATTTATTTATACGATGGTAAAGATTTTAAAGTAGAAATGTATTTATACGATGGTAAAGATTTTAATATAGAAATGTATTTATACGATGGTAAAGATTTTAAATAGAAATGTATTTATACGATGGTAAAGATTTTCGATGGTAGAAATGTATTTATACGATGATGGTAAAGATTTTCGTTTATACGATGAAATGTATTTATTATACGATGGTAAAGATTTTAGATAGAAATTTATTTATGTATGGTAAAGATTTTCGTAGAAATGTATTTATACGATGGTAAAGATTTTAATAGAAATTTATTTATACGATGGTAAAGATTTTCGTATAGAAATTTATTTATACGATGGTAAAGATTTTTTATCGAGAAATGTATTTATACGATGGTAAAGATTTTAATAGAAATTTATTTTATATGATGGTAAAGATTTTAAATGTATTTATACGATGGTAAAGATTTTCGTAAGAAATTTATTTATACGATGGTAAAGATTTTAATAGAAATTTATTTATCACGATAGAAATTTATTTATACGATGGTAAAGATTTTTATACGTAGAAATTTATTTATACGATGGTAAAGATTTTAATATAAATTTATTTATACGATGGTAAAGATTTTAATATAAATTTATTTATACGATGGTAAAGATTTTAAGTAGAAATTTATTTATACGATGGTAAAGATTTTAATATAAATTTATTTATACGATGGTAAAGATTTTAATATAAATTTATTTATACGAGATTTTAATTTATTTATACGATGGTAAAGATTTTAATATAAATTTATTTATACGATGGTAAAAGATTTTCGTAGAAATTTATTTATACGATGGTAAAGATTTTAATATAAATTTATTTATACGATGGTAAAGATTTTAATAGAAATTTATTTATACGATGGTAAAGATTTTAATATAAATTTATTTATACGATGGTAAAGATTTTAATATAAATGTATTTATACGATGGTAAAGATTTTAATATAAATTTATTTATACGATGGTAAAGATTTTAATATAAATTTATTTATACGATGGTAAAGATTTTAATAGAAATTTATTTATCTGATGGTAAAGATTTTAATATAAATTTATTTATCTGACGATGGTAAAGATTTTATACGATAGACATTTATTTATACGATGGTAAAGATTTTAATATAAATTTATTTATACGATGGTAAAGATTTTTGTAGAAATTTATTTATACGATGGTAAAGATTTTAATATAAATTTATTTATACGATGGTAAAGATTTTAATATAAATGTATTTATACGATGGTAAAGATTTTAATATAAATTTATTTATCACGATGGTAAAGATTTTAATATAAATTTATTTATACGATGGTAAAGATTTTAATATAAATTTATTTATACGATGGTAAAGATTTTAATATAAAATGTATTTATCGATGGTAAAGATTTTAATATAAATTTATTTATACGATGGTAAAGATTTTAATATAAATTTATTTATATTTATCGATGGTAAAGATTTTAATAGAAATGTATTTATACGATGGTAAAGATTTTAATATAAATGTATTTATACGATGGTAAAGATTTTAAGATAAATTTATTTATACGATGGTAAAGATTTTAATAGAAATGTATTTATACGATGGTAAAGATTTTAATAGAAATTTATTTATACGATGGTAAAGATTTTAATATAAATTTATTTATACGATGGTAAAGATTTTAATAGAAATGTATTTATACGATGGTAAAGATTTATAATAGAAATTAATTTTTATACGATGGTAAAGATTTTAATAGAAATTTATTTATACGATGGTAAAGATTTTCAGTAGAAATTAATTTATACGATGGTAAAGATTTTAATAGAAATTTATTTATACGATGGTAAAGATTTTAATATAAATTTATTTATACGATGGTAAAGATTTTAATATAAATTTATTTATACGATGGTAAAGATTTTAATATAAATTTATTTATACGATGGTAAAGATTTTCGTAGAAATTTATTTATACGATGGTAAAGATTTTAATATAAATTTATTTATACGATGGTAAAGATTTTAATATAAATTTATTTATACGATGGTAAAGATTTTAATATAAATTTATTTATCGATGGTAAAGATTTTAATAGAAATTTATTTATACGATAGTAAAGATTTTAATATAAATTTATTTATACGATGGTAAAGATTTTAATATAAATTTATTTATACGATGGTAAATTTTAGATTTTAAATAGAAATGTATTTATACGATGGTAAAGATTTTAATAGAAATGTATTTATACGATGGTAAAGATTTTAATATAAAAATTTATTTATACGATGGTAAAGATTTTAATAGAAATTTATTTATAATGTATTTATACGATGGTAAAGATTTTTTATATAAAATTTATTTATTTATCGATGGTAAAGATTTTCGTAGAAATGTATTTATCGATGGTAAAGATTTTAATAGAAATTTATTTATACGATGGTAAAGATTTTAATAGAAATTTATTTATACGATGGTAAAGATTTTAATAAAATTTATTTATACGATGGTAAAGATTTTAATATAAATTTATTTATACGATGGTAAAGATTTTAATATAAATTTATTTATACGATGGTAAAGATTTTAATAGAAATTTATTTATACGATAAAGTAAAGATTTTTTATATGGTAAATTTTAATAGATTTATACGATGGTAAAGATTTTAATATAAATTTATTTATACGATGGTAAAGATTTTAATATAAATTTATTTATACGATGGTAAAGATTTTGTAGAAATTTATTTATACGATGGAAAGATTTTAATATAAATTTATTTATACGATGGTAAAGATTTTAATAGAAATTTATTTATACGATGGTAAAGATTTTAATATAAATTTATTTATACGATGGTAAAGATTTTAATAGAAATGTATTTATACGATGGTAAAGATTTTATTTATACGATGAAATTTTTATTTATACGATGGTAAAGATTTTAGAAATTTATTTATACGATGGTAAAGATTTTAATATAAATTTATTTATACGATGGTAAAGATTTTAATATAAATTTATTTATACGATAATAGAAATTTATTTATATCGATGGTAAAGATTTTAATATAAATTTATTTATACGATGGTAAAGATTTTAATATAAATTTATTTATACGATGGTAAAGATGGTATTTATAGATTAAAGATTTTAATATAAATTTATTTATACGATGGTAAAGATTTTAATATAAATTTATTTATACGATGGTAAAGATTTTAATATAAATTTATTTATACGATGAAAGATTTTAATATAAATTTATTTATACGATGGTAAAGATTTTAATATAAATTTATTTATACGATGGTAAAGATTTTAATATAAATTTATTTATACGATGGTAAAGATTTTAATTTATTTATACGATGGTAAAGATTTTATATGATAGATAAATTTATTTATACGATGGTAAAGATTTTAATATAAATTTATTTATACGATGGTAAAGATTTTAATATAAATTTATTTATACGATGGTAAAGATTTTAATATAAATTTATTTATACGATGGTAAAGATTTTAAAGGTAAAGATTTTAATATAAATTTATTTATATTTATATGGTAAAGATTTTAATGGTAAATTTTAATATAAATTATTTATACGATGGTAAAGATTTTAATATAAATTTATTTATTTATACGATGGTAAAGATTTTAATATAAATTTATTTATACGATGGTAAAGATTTTAATATAAATTTATTTATCGATGGTAAAGATTTTAATATATTTATTTATACGATGGTAAAGATTTTAATATAAATTTATTTATACGATGGTAAAGATTTTAATATAAATGTATTTATACGATGGTAAAGATTTTAATATAAATTTATTTATACGATGGTAAAGATTTTAATAATTTATTTATACGATGGTAAATTTATTTATACGATGGTAAAGATTTTAATATAAATTTATTTATACGATAAAATTTATTTATATACGATGGTAAAGATTTTAATATAAATTTATTTATACGATGGTAAAGATTTTAATAGAAATTTATTTATACGATGGTAAAGATTTTAATATAAATTTATTTATACGATGGTAAAGATTTTAATAGAAATTTATTTATACGATGGTAAAGATTTTAATATAAATTTATTTATACGATGGTAAAGATTTTAATAGAAATTTATTTATACGATGGTAAAGATTTTATTTATCGATAGAAATTTATTTATACGATGGTAAAGATTTTAATAGAAATTTATTTATACGATGGTAAAGATTTTAATAGAAATTTATTTATACGATGATGTATAAATTTATTTATTAAAGATTTTAATAGAAATTTATTTATACGATGGTAAAGATTTTAATATAAATTTATTTATACGATGGTAAATATAAATATTTATCGATGGTAAAGATTTTATATAAATTTATTTATCGATGGTAAAGATTTTAATAGAAATTTATTTATACGATGGTAAAGATTTTAATATAAATGTATTTATACGATGGTAAAGATTTTCGTAGAAATTTATTTATACGATGGTAAAGATTTTAATATAAATTTATTTATACGATGGTAAAGATTTTAATAGAAATTTATTTATACGATGGTAAAGATTTTAATATAAATGTATTTATACGATGGTAAAGATTTTAATAATTTATTTATACGATGGTAAAGATTTTAATAGAATTTATTTATAATTTTAATAGATTTTAATTTATTTATTTATCGATGGTAAAGATTTTAATATAAATTTATTTATCGATGATGGTAAGATTTTAATATAAATTTATTTATACGATGGTAAAGATTTTAATAGAAATTTATTTATACGATGGTAAAGATTTTTAATAGAAATTTATTTATATGGTAAAATGGTAAAGATTTTAATATAAATTTATTTATATCGATGGTAAAGATTTTAATAGAAATTTATTTATACGATGGTAAAGATTTTTATATAAATTTAAATTATTTATACGATGGTAAAGATTTTTCGTAAAATTTATTTATACGATGAAATTTATTTATACGATGGTAAAGATTTTAATAGAAATTTATTTATACGATGGTAAAGATTTTTAACGATAGAAATTTATTTATACGATGGTAAAGATTTTAATATAAATTTATTTATACGATGGTAAAGATTTAAATTTTTATTTATATATTGGTAAAGATTTTAATATAAATTTATTTATACGATGGTAAAGATTTTAATATAAATTTATTTATACGATGGTAAAGATTTTAATATAAATTTATTTATACGATGGTAAAGATTTTAATAGAAATTTATTTATACGATGGTAAAGATTTTATAAATTTATTTATACGATAGAAATTTATTTATACGATGGTAAAGATTTTAATATAAATTTATTTATACGATGGTAAAGATTTTAATATAAATTTATTTATACGATGGTAAAGATTTTAATATAAATTTATTTATACGATGGTAAAGATTTTAATATAAATTTATTTATACGATGGTAAAGATTTTAATATAAATTTATTTATACGATGGTAAAGATTTTAATATAAATTTATTTATACGATGGTAAAGATTTTAATATAAATTTATTTATACGATGGTAAAGATTTTAATATAAATTTATTTATACGATGGTAAAGATTTTAATAGAAATTTATTTATACGATGGTAAAGATTTTAATATAAATTTATTTATACGATGGTAAAGATTTTAATATAAATTTATTTATACGATGGTAAAGATTTTAATATAAATTTATTTATACGATGGTAAAGATTTTAATATAAATTTATTTATACGATGGTAAAGATTTTAATATAAATTTATTTATACGATGGTAAAGATTTTAATATAAATTTATTTATACGATGGTAAAGATTTTAATATAAATTTATTTATACGATGGTAAAGATTTTAATATAAATTTATTTATACGATGGTAAAGATTTTAATATAAATTTATTTATACGATGGTAAAGATTTTAATATAAATTTATTTATACGATGGTAAAGATTTTAATATAAATTTATTTATACGATGGTAAAGATTTTACGAATATAAATTTATTTATACGATGGTAAAGATTTTAATATAAATTTATTTATACGATGGTAAAGATTTTAATATAAATTTATTTATACGATGGTAAAGATTTTAATAGAAATTTATTTATACGATGGTAAAGATTTTAATATAAATTTATTTATACGATGGTAAAGATTTTAATATAAATTTATTTATACGATGGTAAAGATTTTAATAGAAATTTATTTATACGATGGTAAAGATTTTAATATAAATTTATTTATACGATGGTAAAGATTTTAATATAAATTTATTTATACGATGGTAAAGATTTTAATATAAATTTATTTATACGATGGTAAAGATTTTAATATAAATTTATTTATACGATGGTAAAGATTTTAATAGAAATTTATTTATACGATGGTAAAGATTTTCGATGGTAAAGAAATTTATTTATTTATACGATGGTAAAGATTTTAATATAAATTTATTTATACGATGGTAAAGATTTTCGAAGAAATTTATTTATACGATGGTAAAGATTTTAATATAAATTTATTTATACGATGGTAAAGATTTTAATATAAATTTATTTATACGATGGTAAAGATTTTAATATAAATTTATTTATACGATGGTAAAGATTTTAATATAAATTTATTTATACGATGGTAAAGATTTTCGTAGAAATTTATTTATACGATGGTAAAGATTTTAATATAAATTTATTTATACGATGGTAAAGATTTTCGTAGAAATTTATTTATACGATGGTAAAGATTTTAATATAAATTTATTTATACGATGGTAAAGATTTAAGAACATTAACCAGGAAACTGCTAGAAAATAAACACATAATGATTTAAGTCCATGTCAGATAATGTTGTATTCCACTTGATCTCACATAGATAAATCCAGATAAATATGACTCCCCCATCAGCTCTCTTACAGCGAGTCCATTCCATGTTTTATGGTGAAATCCCGAACAGAGAGCAGTTCAGCGGACAGACGCTGAGTTTGGGGTGAATTGCTAGGATAATGGATTTAGCTCTGAATCTCTGGAATGTCCGCTTTCAACCACATCCAGTGCATCAGCCCAGTGGGCAGTGCTTGTGTCTGTGAAAACAAAGACACACACAGGAGAGAAATCAGAGAGCGCACATTTGGGTTCTTCATGTGGCACATGCTTCGTTCTGATCATAGGAAGGGAATGAGCTCCGTCCCATGGGATCTGAAAACATCTTCTGACTGAAGGTTAAAATCGCAGCAGAGACTTTCACAGTTCCTGATCCGTCTCACATCGCATCTCCATTTATGGGCAGTCAAAAAACTGAAATGAGTTCATTCAGAAGTTTATTCTGCGAGCACATCTGCACGTCTGACGTCACCGACACTGTTTATACAGCTCTATACTTTATGAACCAGTTTCACATTCTCTCTGAAGCCAACATTTTCATCATAAGGGCCTCCAAAAGCTATTTAGTAAAAATAAATGAATAAACAATGAAGAAATTATCAATGTAAATATTTCTTCAGACCTTAACTGTACATAAAGAGTTTTTCCATCAGAGGTCAAAGGTCACTGATTCACTCACAGTCTGAGTCTCTTCAGTGTCGCAGCTGCTCGCTGTTGCTCAACATTTAAACTCGCAAAATATCATGCGATCATTAGATGAGGAGCGAAAGTGCTGGTCTTTCCCATGACATCATCAAGATCTTACACTTGATTGTAAAAACTGTTTCTCTCATTATTTGGCCTGTTTCACCTGTTTATAAACAGCCTGGTGAAATTATCAACATTACACTGTACATTATATTTATTGGTGGACTGTACAATTAAACAGAGATTGGAATCACTAAGAGATTTTTATGTTTTTGAATTAAATTGATACTTTGAGACAATGTCTGAAATTCAACTAGATGAGTAAAGTTTGTTGGGAAAAATTTTGATGTTGGCTTGACAGTAGTGTGTTTACACTGAAAATTCCAAAAAGGAAAAAGTGCACTTAAAATACCTGGATGATGCACTAACTCAATGGAAAAAAACAAATGTGGAGTGTTGGACACTTAATGCACTCTACTGTCGCAGCTTTAATTACAAATTAACATGTTTTAACACATTGCTAACATGAATTATCATGTTGCTAGCATGTTTAACATGCTGCTAGTGTGAATTAGCATTTTGTTAACATGAATTAATATGTTGCTAACATGTTTTAACACATTGCTAGCATGTATTAGCATGTCGCCAGCATGAATTAGCATGTTGCTAGTCAAGCAAATTCACATTCAATTGAATTCACATTTATTTGTATAGCGCTTTTCACAATACACATCGTTTCAAAGCAGCTTCACAGAAAATGCATGCGTCTACATTACAATTTAAAGTGATTTGTTATCAGAGGAGACTGTGTCCAAGTTATGTATTTCAGAAATGTACATATACAAAGCACACAGTTAGCTAACAATGTATTATTAATCAATATAAAAATAAATTAAGGCACAGACAATGGGCTATGTGAAATAAGAATACATGTTGTTAGCAATGATTAGGGTATATAGAAATTGAGCATGTGTGCATGTTGATGCAGAACTGCGTCATCTGAAGTGCTCGCAGGAGTTGAGTCGTCTCTTCACAGGTGACGGTCATCTGAAGTCCTCGCAGGAGTTGAGTCGTCTCTTCACAGGTGACGGTCATCTGAAGTCCTCGCAGGAGTTGAGTCGTCTCTTCACAGGTGACGGTCATCTGAAGTCCTCGCAGGAGTTGAGTCGTCTCTTCACAGGTGACGGTCATCTGAAGTCCTCGCAGGAGTTGAGTCGCTCTCTTCACAGGTGACGGTCATCTGAAGTGCTCGCAGGAGTTGAGTCGTCTCTTCACAGGTGACGGTCATCTGAAGTCCTCGCAGGAGTTGAGTCGCTCTCTTCACAGGTGACGGTCATCTGAAGTCCTCGCAGGAGTTGAGTCGTCTCTTCACAGGTGACGGTCATCTGAAGTGCTCGCAGGAGTTGAGTCGTCTCTTCACAGGTGACGGTCATCTGAAGTCCTCGCAGGAGTTGAGTCGTCTCTTCACAGGTGACGGTCATCTGAAGTGCTCGCAGGAGTTGAGTCGTCTCTTCACAGGTGACGGTCATCTGAAGTGCTCGCAGGAGTTGAGTCGTCTCTTCACAGGTGACGGTCATCTGAAGTGCTCGCAGGAGAGTTGAGTCGTCTCTTCACAGGTGACGGTCATCTGAAGTGCTCGCAGGAGTTGAGTCGTCTCTTCACAGGTGACGGTCATCTGAAGTGCTCGCAGGAGTTGAGTCGTCTCTTCACAGGTGACGGTCATCTGAAGTGCTCGCAGGAGTTGAGTCGTCTCTTCACAGGTGACGGTCATCTGAAGTCCTCGCAGGAGTTGAGTCGTCTCTTCACAGGTGACGGTCATCTGAAGTGCTCGCAGGATTTGAGTCGTCTCGTCACAGGTGTTGGTCATCTGAAGTCCTCGCAGGACTTGAGTCGTCTCTTCACAGGTGATGGTCATCTGAAGTGCTCGCAGGAGTTGAGTCGTCTCTTCACAGGTGATGGTCATCTGAAGTGCTCGCAGGAGTTGAGTCGTCTCTTCACAGGTGATGGTCATCTGAAGTGCTCGCAGGAGTTGAGTCCTCTCTTCACAGGTGATGGTCATCTGAAGTCCTCGCAGGAGTTGAGTCGTCTCTTCACAGGTGTTGGTCATCTGAAGTGCTCGCAGGAGTTGAGTCGTCTCTTCACAGGTGATGGTCATCTGAAGTCCTCGCAGGAGTTGAGTCGTCTCTTCACAGGTGTTGGTCATCTGAAGTCCTCGCAGGAGTTGAGTCGTCTCTCTTCACAGGTGATGGTCATCTGAAGTCCTCGCAGGAGTTGAGTCGTCTCTTCACAGGTGATGGTCATCTGAAGTCCTCGCAGGAGTTGAGTCGTCTCTTCACAGGTGATGGTCATCTGAAGTGCTCGCAGGAGTTGAGTCGTCTCTTCACAGGTGATGGTCATCTGAAGTCCTCGCAGGAGTTGAGTCGTCTCTTCACAGGTGATGGTCATCTGAAGTCCTCGCAGGAGTTGAGTCGTCTCTTCACAGGTGATGGTCATCTGAAGTCCTCGCAGGAGTTGAGTCGTCTCTTCACAGGTGATGGTCATCTGAAGTCCTAGCAGGAGTTGAGTCGTCTCTTCACAGGTGATGGTCATCTGAAGTGCTCGCAGGAGTTGAGTCGTCTCTTCACAGGTGATGGTCATCTGAAGTGCTCGCAGGAGTTGAGTCATCTCTTCACAGGTGATGGTCATCTGAAGTCTTTGAGGCTGGATCCAGCCTGGAGCTGACACTCTCTAGTTGCTTCGGGATGGGTGACCCGAGATAAAACAGAACAGGAAAATAATTAGCGTTGCTGCTGTTCAAAGCATTAAAGACAATCATGTGCACTGATTTAACAGGAGTACAAGGTTATGAGATGCATTATGTGAATGCTTGGCTAAACAAATGCGTCATTAATCTAGATTTAAACTGGGGAGTGAGTCTGAGCCCCAAACATTATCAGGAAGGCTGTTCCAGAGTTTAGGTGCCAAATATGAAAACGTTCTTCCTCCTTTAGTGGACTTAGATATCCTAGGTACTACCAAAAGTCAAGTAAAGTCATCTATTTATACAGCACTTTTTACAAATGCCCTTTGTTTCAAAGCAGCTTAACAGTGTTAACAGGAAAATAATGCAACAGAATTTGATTCGGCTGTACAGCCATTCTGGTGAAACGGTGATGTTATCCAGCTAATTTCAAGTATCATATAGTGTCAATGCGGGCAGATCGGGAATATAGATGAGATTTAGGTGTCCCCAACTGAGCAAGCCAAAAGCCAGAGGCAATGGTGGCAAGGAACCAAAACTCCTTCAGGGCCAGAATGGAGAAAAAAACCTTGGGAGAAACCAGGCTCAGTCGGGGTGCCAGTTCTCCTCTGGCCGACGAGCAAACAGTGTATGATTATAATTCTGCCAACATTGCAGGTCTTAATTCATATTAGGTAAA
The DNA here is from genome assembly GCA_018749465.1 of Paracanthobrama guichenoti. Lineage (NCBI taxonomy): Eukaryota > Metazoa > Chordata > Actinopteri > Cypriniformes > Gobionidae > Paracanthobrama > Paracanthobrama guichenoti. The sequence goes on along the minus strand of CM031959.1, from coordinate 43,170,452 downwards.
TAGATATTCGTAAGATTATTCGAAAGATTGGAGTCATCACGCCGAAGATGGGTTTAATGAGGATGTCGTGTCGATGCAGCATTTACGGGGGGAGTTTATTTGACACGCTCTCTGCAGACATTTCAGGGATGCGTTGGTCATGTCCAGGCGCAGGTCCACCATCTGATCTGGATACGGCCCGGATCCAGCTGACTGCAGTAAACCTCGGGATAAACAGAGAGACTCACATTAGCGTAGATGCCATTCTTCTTATGATGTAACGAGTACATCAGGTGTTATGGGAAGTGTTCCTGGTTCCGGCTGACCTAGTTAATGCAGCCTAACAATCATTTACTGATTTGAATAATAGAGATTGATAATGTTCTGTGTGTAAGCCATAGTAAAGAGATGCGTTTTTAGCCTAGATTTAAACTGACAGAGTGTGTCTGCTTCCCGAACAATGCTAGGAAGACTGTTCCAGATTTTAGGTGCTAAATAGGAAAAGGATCGACCGCCTGCAGTTTTTCTAGGGATTATCAACTGCCCAGAGTTTTGAGACCGCAATAGACGTGATGGAGTATAATGCGTTAAGAGCTCGCTCAAGTACTGGGGAGCTAAACCATTTAGTGCTTTGTAAGTAATAAGCAAGATTTTAAAATGTATACGATGTTTAATAGGGAGCCAGTGCAGTGTTGACAGAACCGGCTAATATGGTCATACTTCCTGGTTCTAGTAAGAGCTCGAGCTGCTGCGTTTTGGACCAGCTGGAGTTTGTTTATTAAGCGAGCAGGGCAACCACCCAGTAAAGCATTACAGTAATCTAGCCTTGAGCTCATGAACGCATGAATTAACTGTTCAGCATTTTGCATCGAAAGGATGTGCCGTAATTTAGATATATTTTTAAGATGGTAGAATGCAGTTTTACAGATGTTAGAAACGTGGCTTTCAAATGAAAGATTGGTATCAAAGAGCACACCCAGGTTCCTCACTGACGACGAGGACTTGACAGAGCAGCCATCGAGTGTTAGACAGTATTCTAGGTTACTACTTGTGGAGCTTTTTTGTCCAATAATTATTATTTTTTTTTTTTTCTGAATTAAGTTGCAGGAAATTACTAGACATCCAATTTTTTATATCAGCTATGCATTCCGTTAATCTTGTGAATTGGTAAATTTCGTCTGGGCGTGAAGAAATATAGAGCTGAGTATCGTCAGCATAACAGTAAAAACTAATGCCATGCTTCCTAATGATATCTCCCAGTGGTAGCATGTACAGGGTGAAGAGCAACGGTCCTAGCACCGAGCCCTGCGGTACTCCATACTGAACTTGTGATCGGTGTGACATCTCTTCATTTACTGCTACAAACTGATAACGGTCAGATAAGTATGATTTAAGCCATGCCAATGCAGTTCCACTAATGCCAACATAATTTTCGAGTCTATTCAAAAGAATGTTGTGGTCGATAGTATCGAATGCAGCGCTAAGATCGAGTAACACTAATAGAGAGATACAACCACGATCGGATGATAAGAGTAAATCATTTGTAACTCTGATGAGAGCAGTCTCAGTACTATGATACGGTCTAAATCCTGACTGGAAATCCCCACAGATAGCATTTATTTCTAAAAAGGAACATAATTGTGAAGACACTGCCTTTTCCAGTATTTTTGACAGAAAGGGTAGATTTGAGATCGGCCTGTAATTGACTAATTCTGTAGGATCAAGTTGCGTTTTTTTTAATAAGTACTTTAATAATAGCCAACTTAAAAGTTTTCGGTACATATCCTAATGATAAAGATGAGTTAATGATATTAAGAAGAGGATCTATGACCTCTGGTAGCATCTCTTTTAATAGCCTAGTCGGTATAGGGTCGAGCATACATGTTGTTGATTTAGATGATTTAACGAGTTTAGCCAATTCTTCCTCTCCTATAGCAGTGAATGAGTGTGTGTGTGTGTGTGAGAGAGAGAGAGAGAGAGAGAGTGTGTGTCTTCCTCTCCTATAGCAGTGAATGAATGTAATTTTTTCTCAGTGACACAACAATGCTCTGTCTGATGTGATACTGTAGTAGACGGCTGCATGGTTATAATTTTCTTCCTAATATTATCAATCTTACACGTAAAGAAGTTCATAAAGTCATTACTGCTGTGCTGTTTACAACCATCAGAAGTAGAAGCTTTATTTTTGGTTAACTTAGCCACTGTATCAAATAAATACCTAGGGTTGTGTTTGTTTTCTTCTAAGAGAGTCGAGAAATAAGCAGATCTAGCAGTTTTTACGGCCTTTCTGTATGCGATTATGCTCTCTTTCCATGAATTACGAAAAACCTCTAGTTTTGTTTTCTTCCAGCTGCGCTCCATTTTTCTGGCTGCTGTTTTAAGGGCCCGGGTGTGCTCGTTGTACCACGGCGTTGGGCTATTCTTTAGCATTCAAAGCAATCTTTAGTGGCGGCAGTGATAGTTCTGCCATATTTGAAGCGAGGGGACGGCTTTGCAGCCTTAGCTAAATTAAGTATACATGATACTAGGTAATGATCTAGGTAAGATGTCGTCGCTCTGCTGCAGAATTTCAACGGTATCAACATTTATTCCATGTGACAATATTAGGTCTAGAGTATGATTAAGGCGATGAGTAGGTCCTGACACTGGCTATTATCAAACCACTTATTAAAAAAACTCAACTTGATCCTACAGAATTAGTCAATTACAGGCCGATCTCATGGCATTAGTTTTTACTGTTATGCTGACGATACTCAGCTCTATATTTCTTCACGCCCAGACGAAATTTACCAATTCACAAGATTAACGGAATGCATAGCTGATATAAAAAATTGGATGTCTAGTAATTTCCTGCAACTTAATTCAGAAAAAAAAATTGTAATTATTGGACAAAAAAACTCTTCAAGTAGTAACCTGGAATACTGTCTAACACTCGATGGCTGCTCTGTCAAGTCCTCGTCGTCAGTGAGGAACCTGGGTGTGCTCTTTCATACCAATCTTTCATTTGAAAGCCACGTTTCTAACATCTGTAAAACTGCATTCTACCATCTTAAAAATATATCTAAATTACGGCACATCCTTTCGATGCAAAATGCTGAACAGTTAATTCATGCGTTCATGAGCTCAAGGCTAGATTACTGTAATGCTTTACTGGGTGGTTGCCCTGCTCGCTTAATAAACAAACTCCAGCTGGTCCAAAGCGCAGCAGCTCGAGCTCTTACTAGAACCAGGAAGTATGACCATATTAGCCGGTTCTGTCAACACTGCACTGGCTCCCTATTAAACATTGTATACATTTTAAAATCTTGCTTATTACTTACAAAGCACTAAATGGTTTAGCTCCCCAGTACTTGAGCGAGCTCTTAACGCATTATACTCCATCACGTCTATTGCGGTCTCAAAACTCTGGGCAGTTGATAATCCCTAGAATATCAAATCAACTGCAGGCGGTCGATCCTTTTCCTATTTAGCGCCTAAACTCTGGAACAGTCTTCCTAGCATTGTTCGGGAAGCAGACACACTCTGTCAGTTTAAATCTAGACTAAAAACGCATCTCTTTACTATGGCTTACACATAAAACATTATCAATCTCTATTATTCAAATCAGTAAATGATTGTTAGGCTGCATTAACTAGGTCAGCCAGAACCGGGAACACTTCCCATAACACCTGATGTACTCGTTACATCATAAGAAGAATGGCATCTACGCTAATGTTAGTCTCTCTGTTTATCCCGAGGTTTACTGCAGTCAGCCGGATCCGGGCCGTATCCAGATCAGATGGTGGACCTGCGCCTGGACATGACCAACTCATCCCTGAAGTGTCTGCAGAGAGCGTGTCAAATAAACTCCCCCCGTAAATGCCGCATCGACACGACATCCTCATTAAACCCGTCTCCGGCATGACGACTCCAATCTTTCGAATAATCTTACGAATATCTATTTACCTAATATGAATTAAGACCTGTAAGGTTGGCAGAATTATAATCATACACTGTTTGTTCGTCGGCCAGAGGAGAACTGGCACCCCGACTGAGCCTGGTTTCTCCCAAGGTTTTTTTCTCCATTCTGACCCTGAAGGAGTTTTGGTTCCTTGCCACCATTGCCTCTGGCTTTTGGCTTGCTCAGTTGGGGACACCTAAATCTCATCTATATTCCCGATCTGCCCGCATTGACACTATATGATACTGAAATGAGCTGGATAACATCACCGCTTCACCAGAACGGCTGTACAAATTCTGTTTTCCTGTTAACAATGTGAAGCTGTTTTGAAACAATTGGACTTTTGGATTGGATCGTGATGGGTTATAAGGCGATAGAAGATCAGTTAAATACACAGGAGCTAAACCGTTTAGGGCCTTATAGGTCAGTAACAATACTTTATAATTGATACGGAACTTAACAGATAACCAGTGTAGAGATGATCAAATTGGGGTTATGTGATCATATTTTCTTGACCTAGAAAGAACTCTAGCAGCTGCATTTTGGACAAATTGTAGCTTGTTTATTGTTGCAAACATAATGAAATCTCTTCCTGATAGGTTTATGAACTCATTAATAAACAGAGTTAAGCCATGGGACATGTTTCCTGTGTTGTTCACATGCATCATTAAGTAAGTCAGAGATCAGTGATCAGGAACAGCAGACACATTATGCCAAAAAGGAGAAACGTCTTAAAGGTGCAGTGTGTAGTATTTATGAGGATCTATTGACAGAAATGCAATATAATACACATAACTCTGTTTTCAGTGGTGTATAAACACCCTTACAGTGAAGCCGCCATGTTTCTACAGTAGCCCTAAAGGGACAAACTGCTCTACAGAGCGCTAGCTACTCTCTGCTGTCTCAGACGACCACATGTGTCCTGTGTGAGCCACAATTCACAACCTCACCACTAGATGCCGCTAAAAATCACACACTGCACCTTTAAATGATACTTTCAGATTATTATTTTTTCTTTTTAGTGATAAAGTATGTTTACAAGCTGATTAATTCATAAAATGTAATTAAAATAAAAAATCTATTCAAATATAATCATTAAAACAGAGAATTATTCCATGATGGACCTTCTCTATATGAACCGCCTGGCGGAACCCTTAAGGTTTTTTTATAGAACCTCTTCTGCTAAGAGTGAATAACTCCTGATGTGTTTATGAATTCAGGTTCAAATCCCAGCAAGCAATAGTCGTCATTTCACCGCCTCCGTTAACTATAGACCCGATATAGTCCGGCTATGAGTAACCCACTTCTAGCCAAAATAACCTTGAATTTAGTTACATGTCGTTTTTGCCAAAAATAACTTGCGAGATGTATGATATCCCATCATGTAAGCAAAGTCAACAGTGATTACAAGGTGTTTGGTTTCATTTCTTTCACATGTTCTGTGCGTAGCCACGACTTAGCTCCTAGTCAGACCGGCTATTTGTAGCCCATTTATAACTTACAAACAGTAAACCTTGATTTAAAAGAATTAAGAGTTGCTGCAGAACTGCAGTTTTCTGTGAGTTTGTTCACAAATATATTGTGCATAAAAACTGAATTCTGCTTTTCCATGTTTAGTTTTGATGTTTTATTTCAATGTTTGATTACCCACATTCTTCAAAATATCTTCTTTTGTGTTCAACAGACGAAAGAAACAACTTTGGAACAACTTGAGAGTGAGTAAATGATGACAGAATTTACATTTTGGGGTGAATTATCTCTTTAAACAAACTCAATAATCGCATCCGGGAAAAAGAGCATGAGTTCATCACAATTACTGTAAATAAAGAAAGAAATTATGATGTCAACAATGCTTTTCTCGTGCAATTTTTTTCTCTTCTTTGGCAGATGCTGTGATGACCGACTTCCCAGCGGAGTTTGAGTTAAAGAATGCAATCGGGGAAACTTTAAACAATGGATATAAAGCCAACAATTAATCATGTTGTTTTATAAACCAACAAAAGGGTTAACCTTTTTTTAACTTAAAAGTTAACTTTTTATTTTGTCATTCTTTATATTTTTATTATCTTACGTTGTTAATGTTCCATATTTTTTATCATAATCTTTATATTTAATATTTATTTTTTAACCTTTATTTAATTTGTTTGGATGGATTGTCATTTATGAGAACCTGTTATATTTGAGTGAAAAGAATCCTTTAGCCGTCATTTTGTTGTCTATTAGTCGTATATATGTAGTCATGCGTTAGCTGTCTATTTGAGGACTAGTCTATTCCTGGGCTGAGGTTAGACGTCTATTAGATTTTCACTGACAGCCCAAATTCAGCCTTGGTTTAGCCTAGACGCCTGGGCTGTTTAACGGCTATTAGACGTCTTTTAGATGCAACATTGCTTGCTGGGATGTTTTTACCGTTTATTTTGGGAGTCTGAGCGTCTGAAGGCGAGCACACAAGTTCAGCATCAGTAACGCTCAGGAATCATGATCCTCAAATATGGGTCAGAACCTCAGAGGAGCCTGAGCAAAGAAGAGCAAAGGAGCATTCATCAGGCGGGAGAGGGAAGAGCACTGGTCAAAGCAAGACAGGAAGTGCACACACACACACACACACACACACACACACACACG
>CM031959.1:43136408-43151408 GCA_018749465.1 Paracanthobrama guichenoti | reverse complement strand
ACAGTAATCTCAGAATTAAGAGGTTAAATAGACAATAATATCAGAGTTAAGAGGTTAAATAGACAATAATCTCACAGAATTAAGAGGTTAAATAGACAGTAATCTCACAGAATTAAGAGGTTAAATAGACAGTAATCTCAGAATTAAGAGGTTAAATAGACAGTAATCTCAGAATTAAGAGGTTAAATAGACAGTAATCTCACAGAATTAAGAGGTTAAATAGACAGTAATCTCACAGAATTAAGAGGTTAAATAGACAATAATCTCAGAATTAAGAGGTTAAATAGACAGTAATCTCACAGAATTAAGAGGTTAAATAGACAGTAATCTCAGAATTAAGAGGTTAAATAGACAGTAATCTCAGAATTAAGAGGTTAAATAGACAGTAATCTCACAGAATTAAGAGGTTAAATAGACAATAATCTCAGAATTAAGAGGTTAAATAGACAGTAATCTCACAGAATTAAGAGGTTAAATAGACAGTAATCTCACAGAATTAAGAGGTTAAATAGACAATAATCTCAGAATTAAGAGGTTAAATAGACAGTAATCTCAGAATTAAGAGGTTAAATAGACAGTAATCTCACAGAATTAAGAGGTTAAATAGACAATAATCTCAGAATTAAGAGGTTAAATAGACAGTAATCTCACAGAATTAAGAGGTTAAATAGACAGTAATCTCAGAATTAAGAGGTTAAATAGACAGTAATCTCAGAATTAAGAGGTTAAATAGACAGTAATCTCACAGAATTAAGAGGTTAAATAGACAATAATCTCAGAATTAAGAGGTTAAATAGACAGTAATCTCAGAATTAAGAGGTTAAATAGACAGTAATCTCAGAATTAAGAGGTTAAATAGACAATAATCTCAGAATTAAGAGGTTAAATAGACAAAAACTAAAACTTGATCAAAGTCCCATTTCACTCACAAACATGTGACTTTATGAAAGCAAACATATTGTGAAATCAGTTTCTTTCTTTTCTAAATGAATCTCGCTCTATGTTCTATGCTCTGAAAGTTCAAAACATCCACTTAACATGTTATTTTTATTGGTTATGTGAATGGAACGCTGCATCGTATCATTCTTCAAACATTATGGGAGCGTTACTTTTGCATGTTCTCTGAACATTCTGAAACAAGTAGAAACATTTAAAAACGTTAGATGAACATCCAACTGAAATGATGTATGAATAACGTTTTGAGAACATTATTAAAGACCAGATAATGTTGAAAGAACGTTCTATTAACATTACTGGAAGAATGTTTGTTCATAGCTTTGTTCCCTGGCTTTATGTTTGGCTCTAGCCAGCGATGCATTTCCCAGCCGTTGAGCTTTAACTGCTTCACCTCCCATATTTCTTCTGTCATCAGCACGCGCTACATACGTTTTTCACATCAACTCAAGCCTGTAAGTTTCCCCCCAGTGGGCTGCAGATTGCAGTGGCATTGCTGGACACGCTCCGCTGCATATATGTGTGTGTGTGTGTGTGTGTGTGTGTGTGTGTGTGTGTGTGTGTGTGTGTGTGTGTGTGTGTGTGTGTGTGTGTGTGTGTGTGTGTGTGTGTCCTCCGCGGCCCCCTGCACGGCATAATGACTACTGCATGTGCTCGTTCCGCAGCCATTCTCAGAGACTGGATCTGAGCCAGGTGATTGTGCCAAACATTAGTGCAAAACTCTCCATGCACGTACCAGCGGCTTCCTTCTGCTCAATCACTTACGACTCCACAATCTTCTCAGTCGCATCGATCACACTGCGCCTGTCCACTCTCGAATCAATGTCAGGCTCTCTTTGAAGTGGGAGTCTGCAAATGTTTGAGCAATATGAAAATCAAACACAATCACAAGCTGCTCTCGTGTGTTTGTTCTGTTTACATTTGAGGTCTTGAAGTGGAGTTGAATGATATTGTGCATCTGGGGGGAAAAAGTTCCAGTAGATAGTTAAAGATCTTTGACAGATGTATGATCTGTAAACAATAATTTGTACATCAGGAAATTTGGTACGGAAGTGCATGCATGATTCCAACAGATCTGGAGACTGCAAGACTACAACTCTGATGTTCTTCCTCTGTGTTTCTGTCTGGTTCTCCAGCACAAATATCTAAACATTCTTAACCTCTTAAACTCCAAAGATCCTGATAAGATTCTGTCATTTTACAGGAAACCCTTTGAACATACATAAATCATGGGGGGTACATACTTACATGTTTATCACTAGAAGTGTTTTATGTAACTTTTAATTGTGTATTTAGAGACCACTGTATGTGGGTATGTGAAGACTGTTCAAATTGGGTCGGCCAAATCCAGACAGAAATCCCCATAAATGGTCCCAGAGAAAAGGAGGTTAAATCAAAATTTACTGGAGAAGCAAAATGACACAATAAGTCTTTTGTTTTTCTGTGACTTTAAGCTTAAATATCGGCCAGTGGGCTCAGAAAATAAACTTGCTTTCCCTTTGAATTAAGTTGATATTTCTGCTCTCGTGTTAAGCTCAAATGATTATTTCCCCCCAGAAAATAAGATAATATCTTCAGTCATTTCTCTTCATACATCATATATGAAATGCAACTCAAAGTGCTTCACAAGCATAAAAACAAATGGTAGGAATACAAATTCACACAAAGACAATATAAAAGATTAAACAACAGAAGCAACAGAAGGTTCAAAATATAAAATAAAGAAACTGGCAATACAATGTCACCTCAATATCAATGATGAAATCTTCACACCATATTATTATTCTGATAAGCGGCTTTAAAAAGTTATGTCTTAACCCGCCTTTTAAAAATATGAATGCTTGGAGCCTCTTTCACTTCATTTGGCAGAGAAGTAAGCATAGTGGCTAAAAGAAGTACCACCAGATCGTTTATGAGTTACTGTATATTGTGACAGAAGATAGCGCTAGAGGACCTCAATCTACGATCTGTCTTGACAGACAGTCTGAAATGTATAGAGATGCCAGATTATGCAGTGTTTTATAAACCAATAAAAGAACCTTAAAATCAATTCTTTGATGAACTGGCAACCAATGTAATTCCATTAAAACCAGTGTAATATGCTCTCTTCTTTTTATTTTCATTAGTACTCTGGCTGCTACATTTTGTATCGGTTTTATTGTGATTCGAGTCTTTATTTCCACAGCGCTTATCACAGTAATAAACAGAATCAATGAGGCGAACGTCTCAAGATAGATATAGATATAGACTCAAACTCTTCAGCTCTACAGAAGACAATAGAGTCACGTTCTGTTCTCATCTGACAGTGTCAGTGCAGTCCGATCAATAATATTAAACAGTAAAACAATCCTTCATATGTGGAAAAGATTGTGCTGTGTTTAAACCGTAGTGAGGGTTTGAGGAAGCCTGTGCTGTGGAAATGAGCCGGAGCCGGACTGACCTTTACACTGGATTCATGAAGCTCCAAACACTCTCCATCTCCAGGGAAGGCTCTGGAGGGAATGTGCGCTGGAGGAATGCACAGACCTAAAGACCAGCGTCCCTGGGAATATAAATCAGTGTGGGATATTACTGTGAACGACAAACATGATATTTCACTGTAACTCTCTGTCAGTGGAGGTGAACGGGGTTAACGGAGCCCAACGCTTCTGATAAAGCCAGAAATCTGAAGCAGAAATCGGCCCAGAATCCATCAGATCCACAGGAAACACTTACTGGTGTCTGTGCTGTCGATTTCCCTCCAAAATGATGTCACTTCCTGGAGGATGATGTCATTAAGGAACATGTTTTATTCGACCTGTTGAAGAACAAAACATCATGAAGAAACATCTGGAAGCAATGAAACTACACCGATCAGGCATAACATTATGACCGGTGAAGTGGGTAACACTGATGATCTCTTCCTCACGGCTCCTGTTAGTGGGTGGGATATATTAGGCAGCAAGTGAACATTTTGTCCTCAGAGTTGATGTGTTAGAAGCAGGAAAAATGGGCAAGCGTAAGGATTTGAGCGAGTTTGACAAGGGCCAGATTGTGATGGCTAGACGACTGGGTCAGAGCATCTCCAGAACTGCAGCTCTTGTGGGGTGTTCCCGGTCTGCAGTGGTCAGGATCTATCAAAAGTGCTCCAAGGAAGGAACAGTGGAGAACCGGACACAGGGTCATGGGCGGCCAAGGCTCATTGATGCACGTGGGGAGCGAAGGCTGGCCCGTGTGGTCCGATCAAACAGACGAGCTACTGGAGCTCAAACTGCTCAAGAAGTTAATGCTGGTTCTGATAGAAAGGTGTCAGAATACACAGAGCATCTCAGTTTGTTGCGTATGGGGCGGCATAGCCGCTGACCAGTCAGGGTGCCCATGCTGACCCCTGTCCACCGCCGAAAGCACCAACAGTGGCACGTGAGCATCAGAACTGGACCACGGAGCAATGGAAGAAGGTGGCCTGGTCTGAGGAATCACGTGTTCTTTTACATCACGTGGATGGCCGGGTGTGCGTGCGTGGCTTCCCTGGGGAACACATGGCACCAGGATGCACTATGGGAAGAAGGCGAGCCGGCGGAGGCAGTGTGATGCTTTGGGCAATGTTCTGCTGGGAAACCTTGGGTCCTGCCATCCATGTGGATGTTACTTTGACACGTACCACCTACCTAAGCATTGTTGAGACCATGTACAGCCTTTCATGGAAACGGTATTCCCTGGTGGCTGTGGCTCTTCCAGCAGGATAATGCTCCTGACACAAAGCACAAATGCTTCAGGAATGGTTTGAGGAGCACAACAACGAGTTTGAGGTGTTGACTTGGCCTCCAAATTCCCCAGATCTCAATCTAATCAAGCATCTGTGGGATGTGCTGAACAAACAAGTCCGATCCATGGAGGTCCCACCTCGCAACTTACAGGACTTAAAGGATCTGCTGCTAACATCTTGTGCCAGATACCACAGCACACCTTCAGGGGTCTAGTGGAGGCCATGCCTCAAATTATAATATCATAAAATTATAATTACAGTTTTTTTTAATTGCTTAAGTACAATTCTGAAAACAGGGCCTGGTTACACACAACTAACACAACCCTACACCAAAGTAGCACAACACTTCAGATCATTTGCAAAATTGAACACTTTTGTCAAAACTATACACGACTTTATAAAAACAATATGTTGTTACCATACGAAACACACACATTTCATATGACTTCAATCTTTTTGAAGCAGTTACACGCTGCTGTTGCTAGCCTAAAACGCTTTTAGCAAGTCTAATTCTCAGTGATTAGAGTACTGTAAATGAAGTACACAGAGAAAGTGCAACTATACAATAGTTCACCAAACACTACACAAGACCAATGCTGCAGACTGAGGAAAATATCATTGATTTCTCTCCATATACCCAAATCAGTCAACATGGAGAATCACAACAAAACATGTCCCAGTTGTCATGCTACTACAGTAGTGTGCACAACACTGAGCAAACAACAGACAAACGGAAAATACTGTATCCAGTACAGGTTACAATTACAGTAAATAACAGCAACAAACAAAAAATTATCTGAAAAAACTGACAATATTGTACAGAAAATACTACAGTAAGCATACTATACATTATCTCTTCGCCTAGCTGGATCTGGCCAGAATTTCATCAACATCACAAGCAATATCCTCATTAGCAAGACAACGTGGGAAGAACCGTCTTCCACCGCCATGCAGAGAAAACTCTTCGATGGGGTTTAGAAACGGAGAGTACAGTGGAAGGTATAGTACTGTCACCTGTGGATGGTGTTGAAACCAGTTCTGGACCAGAGCAGAGCGGTGGAATGACACATTGTCCCAGATGACAGTGTATTGTACCTGCTGCGACGATGTGGTGCAAGCGGTCCAAAAATGCGAGAATGTGAGGTGTGTTGTAAGGGCCATTTTGATATGACGGAGGAGAACCCCATGCTGTGAAATGGCAGCGCAAAGGGTGATGTTACCCCCACGTTGCCCTGGGACATTGATTATAGCCCTGTGGATAATGATATTTCTGCCTCTCCTTGCTTTTGTGAGGTTAAACCCTGCCTCGTCAATATATAATTAATTCATGCAGGATTTCCTCAGCATCCATCTGCAAAACTCCCTGAAATACACTGAAAGACAAGATTGTGTAGTTCAGGATAGGTCTAGTATATTACAGTCAATGTAAAAAAAGTAATGTGTGGAGTATTTAACAGCACAGTGCTAAAGTGAACAATACAAACCTCCACATACTCATGCCGCAGCCGTTTGACCCTCTCTGAATTCTGCTCAAAAGGCACTCGATAAAGTGGTTTCATTTGAACCTGATGTCTTTTCAGGATGCGTGCCAGTGTTGACTGAGACCTGATGGACATTATTGAAAATGGCATGGTCACTGATAATGTTTGCTTGTAGTTCTCTGAGCCTGATAATAACCATGTTTATTATCTCTCTCTTGTTCTTGCGTGAATATGGACCCCCTTCCTCCTTGTCGTTCCCGACCCTCAATCCTATGTAGAGAATAATACATATAACTTACTGTACAATGTCACAGGAAGGGGTATCACAAGTGCATACAATAAGCGGCTGATTACTGTAACTGTAGACAGATCTTCTTTTACCTGTTTTCCTGTCGAAAAGTCCTTATGACAGTTGCCACTGTATACCTAAGATCTGGCTGAACTCTCAGTCCAGCCTCCCTCAGCGTCAATCCGTGGTTCACAACATGGTCCACTAGTGTTGCACAAATGTCATTTGATAAGTTTGGTCTTCTTCTTTGTGCACGTTCTCCTCCTGCTTCAGATCTTCCTCGGCCTCGTCCTCCTTCTCCTCTGTGTACTCTCACCCTCACTCTTCTTCTGACTCCTTTCATTTTGGTTGAAGGCAGGTGAACCTACCTGCTGCATTTTTATAGTGCTTAAACCTGATTGGTGTGTCTACAATTTAGCAGTCATGTGTTTGTGCACCTGGTGGCTCTGTTTAACAGACTGGCTCATAGGTGTGGTCATTTGACAGTCAGCGCTTTGGAATTCATGATACACTTCTGTGTCTGTTCTGCAAATAGTGTGAAGCTGACAATGTGCTTACAGTTGTGCAAATCAAGGCCGGTGTTTTGCTCCTTCAGTGTAACATTTTGCTAATTGTGGGAAGATTTTAGTGTGTAAGCAATCGAAAAAAAACCCCAATCATTTATATATATGCCTGAAAGGGAGACATGACCGTGTATAGACCATATAAAGGCCGAAACATTAGTCTATTATGTTCTGAACTAATGTGCACAATAACTCTTAAAAAGTTAAAAGTTAAAAACAATAAAAGTAGTTTTCTGATGAAACACTGCAGAGGTTTTATCGGGTCGGTTTCTTCGGTAAAGCAGTGGTCAGTAAACTGTGATTAGCAAAGACCATAGGACATCTGTTTGTTTTACCATAGTAATCCAGTCACATTTTCCATCACTCTGATTATTAATAACTTCATGATTAATGTTAATGAGCAATGCTCTGATTACCAGTAGGAATATTTCACATTAAGACACTGGCGAATGATCAACTGATACGGCCGGTTTATGGTCAGAAGTGAACGTGAACTGAAGCCAGTGGAACGATCATGTCAGGATTGATGGAGAACAGATGTTTTCTGCTCACTTGTTTTCAGTTTGTGCTCTCGGAAAAACGTCTGAAGCACTCGATTATGACAACGAGAGAATGTGGGGTTTGGAAATCTCCTCTTCCAGTTGTTGACTGAATATAAACCGATTTGTGTGGCACTCAGGATCAAAGTTCAGTGAAGTGATTTTCCAAACGCATCTCTCTCTCGCTTTCCAGTGTGTGAAATCATTATTATTATCGGGTCAGGGCAGGTCATGAACACTTTTCATCAGCCAAATACTTCCTTTCTTAGCAACAGTGTTTGTTTAATGGTCATAATGTTTCTGGCGTGTTTGAAAACGACATCTCTGAAGTTACTGGCTTGAGGAATCTCTGTAAAAGTCTGCGCTGTGAATCTCCTGCCACACACTGTGATTGTTGTTTGTCTGATTAGAGGGAGTGTTGAATATCACTTCAGAATGAACGAATGAAGCGTAAACTGAATTGCGTTTAAGTTGTACGTCATAAATTCATGCTCTTGACAGATCTTCATCAGGTCTCAGATCCAAATCCTGCCTCTTCCTCTTGTTCTCATCAACAGCTTCTGCCAACCGTTCACAGGGTTTTCCAGATTATAATGCGCTTGAGTTCTGCTCAAACGTTCCTCATTAACCGCTCAGCTGATCAGAGCTAATGACAGAACGTCTCCGATGGAGGAAGGTCGTAACAGGACAGCGTTTGGCTTCAAACAAGCACAACGTCAGCAGCGTTCCCAGAATGAAACAGTCTAGAGTTTACAGGTGTATAAAACACTGAAGTCATAAAGAAGAGATATTAGACTGGAAAACAACACACAAAGGCATGTGTTGAAACTCACTCTGGGATGTGATGATCAAATCAAATCACTTTTATTTATATAGGGCTTTTAACAAGTCCAATTGTTTCAAAGCAGCTTCACATTGTTAACAGGAAAATAATGCAACAGAATTTGTACAGCCGCTCTGGTGAAGCGGTGATGTTATCCAGCTAATTTCAGTATCATATAGTGTCAATGCGGGCAGATTGGGAATATAGATGAGATTTAGGAGTCCCCAACTGAGCAAGCCAAAAGCCAGAGGCAACGGTGGCAAGGAACCAAAACTCCTTCAGGATCAGAATGGAGAAAAAAACCTTGGGAGAAACCAGGCTCAGTCGGGGTGCCAGTTCCCCTCTGGCCGACGGACAAACAGTGTGTGATTATAATTCTGCCAACATAGCAGGTCTTAATTCATATTAGGTAAATAGATATTCCTAAGATTATTCGAAAGATTGGAGTCGTCACGCCGGAGACGGGTTTAATGAGGATGTCGTGTCGATGCGGCATTTACGGGGGGAGTTTATTTGACACGCTCTCTGCAGACACTTCAGGGATGAGTTGGTCATGTCCAGGCGCTGGTCCACCATCTGATCTGGATACGGCCCGGATCCGGCTGACTGCAGTAAACCTCAGGATAAACAGAGAGACTAACATTAGCGTAGATGCCATTCTTCTTATGATGTAACGAGTACATCAGGTGTTATGGGAAGTGTTCCCGGTTCCGGCTGACCTAGTTAATGCAGCCTAACAATCATTTACTGATTTGAATAATAGAGATTGATAATGTTTTATGTGTAAGCCATAGTAAAGAGATGCGTTTTTAGTCTAGATTTAAACTGACAGAGTGTGTCTGCTTCCCGAACAATGCTAGGAAAAGGATCGACCGCCTGCAGTTGATTTTGATATTCTAGGGATTATCAACTGGCCAGAGTTTTGAGACCGCAATAGACGTGATGGAGTATAATGCGTTAAGAGCTCGCTCAAGTACTGGGGAGCTAAACCATTTAGTGCTTTGTAAGTAATAAGCAAGATTTTAACATTTATACGATGTTTAATAGGGAGCCAGTGCAGTGTTGACAGAACCGGGCTAATATGGTCATACTTCCTGGTTCTAGTAAGAGCTCGAGCTGCTGCGTTTTGGACCAGCTGGAGTTTGTTTATTAAGCGAGCAGGGCAACCACCCAGTAAAGCATTACAGTAATCTAGCCTTGAGCTCATGAACGCATGAATTAACTGTTCAGCATTTTGCATTGAAAGGATGTGCCGTAATTTAGATATATTTTTAAGATGGTAGAATGCAGTTTTACAGATGTTAGAAACGTGGCTTTCAAATGAAAGATTGGTATCAAAGAGCACACCCAGGTTCCTCACTGACGACGAGGACTTGACAGAGCAGCCATCGAATGTTAGACAGTTACTACTTGCAGAGTTTTTTTGTCCAATAATTAAAAATTCATTTTTTTCTGAATTAAGTTGCAGGAAATTACTGGACATCCAATGTTTTATATCAGCTATGCATTCCGTTAATCTTGTGAATTGGTAAGTTTCATCAGGGCGTGAAGAAATATAGAGCTGAGTATCGTCAGCATAACAGTGAAAACTAATGCCATGCTTCCTAATGATATCTCCCAGTGGTAGCATGTACAGGGTGAAGAGCAACGGTCCTAGCACTGAGCCCTGCGGTACTCCATACTGAACTTGTGATCGGTGTGACATCTCTTCATTTACTGCTACAAACTGATAACGATCAGATAAGTATGATTGGTCGAATTATACAGTATGAACATGCCAATGCAGTTCCCCTAATGCCAACATAATTTTCGAGTCTATTCAAAAGAATGTTGTGGTCGATAGTATTGAATGCCGCGCTAAGATCGAGTAACACTAATAGAGAGATACAACCACGATCGGATGATAAGAGTAAATAATTTGTAACTCTGATGAGAGCAGTCTCAGTACTATGATATGGTCTAAATCCTGACTGGAAATCCTCACAGATACCATTTCTTTCTAAAAAGGAACATAATTGTGAAGACATTGCCTTTTCCAGTATTTTTGACAGAAAGGGTAGATTTGAGATCGGCCTGTAATTGACTAATTCTGTAGGATCAAGTTGAGGTTTTTTAATAAGTGGTTTGATAATACCCAACTTAAAAGTTTTCGGTACATATCCTAATGACAAAGATGAGTTAATGATATTAAGAAGAGGATCTATGACCTCTGGTAGCATCTCTTTTAATAGTCTAGTCGGTATAGGGTCGAGCATACATGTTGTTGATTTAGATGATTTAACGAGTTTAGCCAATTCTTCCTCTCCTATAGCAGTGAATGAGTGTGTGTGTGTGTGTGTGTGTGTGTGTGTGTGTGTGTGTGTGTGAGAGAGAGAGAGAGAGAGAGAGAGTGTGTGTCTTCCTCTCCTATAGCAGTGAATGAATGTAATTTTTTCTCAGTGACAACAATGCTCTGTCTGATGTGATACTGTAGTAGACGGCTGCATGGTTATAATTTTCTTCCTAATATTATCAATCTTACACGTAAAGAAGTTCATAAAGTCATTACTGCTGTGCTGTTTACAACCATCAGAAGTAGAAGCTTTATTTTTGGTTAATTTAGCCACTGTATCAAATAAATACCTAGAGTTGTGTTTGTTTTCTTCTAAGAGAGTCGAGAAATAAGCAGATCTAGCAGTTTTTACGGCCTTTCTGTATGCGATTATGCTCTCTTTCCACGAATTACGAAAAACCTCTAGTTTTGTTTTCTTCCAGCTGCGCTCCATTTTTCTGGCTGCTGTTTTAAGGGCCCGGGTGTGCTCGTTGTACCACGGCGTTGGACTATTTTCTTTAATCTTCTTTAAGCTCCAGGGAGCAACTGTGTCTAAAGTGCTGGAAAAAAGAGAGTCAATAGTTTCTGTTGCAAAATCGAGTTCCTCTAGGCTATCTGGGATGCTGAGGAGATGAAACTGATGAGGAAGATTATTTACAAAGCAATCTTTAGTGGCGGCAGTGATAGTTCTGCCATATTTGAAGCGAGGGGACGGCTTTGCAGCCTTAGCTAAATTAAGTATACATGATACTAGGTAATGATCTGAGATGTCGTCACTCTGCTGCAGAATTTCAACGGTATCAACATTTATTCCATGTGACAATATTAGGTCTAGAGTATGATTAAGGCGATGAGTGGGTCCTGACACGTGTTGCCTTACTCCAATAGAGTTTAGAATGTCTCTAAATGCTAATCCCAATGCGTCTTTTTCATTATCTACATGGATATTAAAATCACCAACAATTAGTGCTTTATCTGCAGCCAGTACTAACTCGGATAGAAAGTCAGCAAATTCTTTGATAAAGTCTGTATTGTGCCCTGGTGGCCTGTATACAGTAGCCAGCACAAATGTCAAACGGGATTTATCAATTACACTACATAATGCTACATAAAGCACCAAAACTTCAAAAGAATTATATTTGAAACTAGACTTCTGAGTAATACTGAAGATATTATTATAAATGACAGCAACCCCTCCCCCTTTACCTTTCAGACGCAGCTCGTGTTTATAACAATAATCTTGGGGGGTGGACTCATTTAAAGTAATGTAGTCGCTGGTTTTAGCCAGGTTTCTGTCAAACACAGCACATCTAGATTATTATCTGTAATCATATCATTAACAATAAGTGCTTTTGGGGAAAGGGATCGAATATTCAGCAACCCAAGCTTTATCATTTGATCATCTGTATTATATCTGTTGTTTATTTGTTTAAGTTTTTACTGTTGAATGGTCTTGATGGTTTTTTGTATTTACTAATTCGGGGAACAGACACAGTCTCTATGTGATAATATCTAGGTGAAAGAGTCTCTATGTGTTGGGATTTATCTGACTTCTGTAACGGGAGACAGCTAGCAGACGGTCGGGTAAGCCAGTCTGCTTCCTGACCTGGGCCCCAGTTAGTCAAGGTTTAGCTTTAAGACTATATGCCAAATTACTAGAGAGAAGAGCAGCACCACTCCAAGAAGGATGGATGCCGTCGCTCTTCAACAGGTCAGGTCTGCCCCAAAAGCTTTGAAAACCCTATGTTATTTTGCGGACACCACTTAGACAATCAGCCATTGAGTGATGATAATCTGCTAAGTATCTCATCACTCCTTTTAACAGGGAGCGGACCAGAACAAAAAACTGCATCTGCCATCGTACTTGCGAGTTCACACACCTCTTTAATGTTAATTTTGGTGATCTCTGACTGGCGAAGTCGAACATCGTTAGTGCAGACGTGAATAATAATCTTAGAGAATTTACGATTAGCTTTAGCCAGCACTTTTAAATTTGCTTTGATGTCAGGCGCTCTGGCTCCCGGTAAACATGTGACTATGGTGGCTGGTGTCTCTATTTTCACGCTCCGTGTAATAGAATCGTCAATAACTAGGGCACTTTCAACAGGATTCTCAGTGGGTGCGTCACTGAGTGGGGAGAACCTGTTTGGTGTTCTAATCAGAACGGAAGAGTGGTTTTTTGATCCGCGACTATGCCGCCTCACCGTTACCCAATTGCCCTGCTGCATGGGCTCTACAGCCGGAACCGAACAATGTACAACATTCACTAAGCTAGTCGCATCCAAAGCAGTGTCTAAAGCTGTTACATTCTCACTACTCTCAAATAAAGTCTGGATGCGTGTCTCTAATTCTGAAATCTTCTCCGTCAGCCTGACTATCTCCTTACATTTATCACATGTGAAGCCCTGTTCGCCAACGGAGACAGATACACTAAACATGAAACATGCGGTGCAAGTGACAATGACTGGAGAAGAAGACATGGCTTACCGTATTTGTTGATTAATCCAACTTACCAAAGTTGTTTGATGGAGTCTATTTACTAATCCAACTCACCACAGTTGTTTAGTGAACTCAGAAAACAGGAAACCCGGGTGCAGAGATGGCAAGCTAACAGGCTAGCGAAAAGCTAACGTGCGATAGTGATTTAGATTAAAAGCTAGTGATGTCAGATTTAATGTGGTAGGCAATGTTAGACAATATATGAAGATGAGTAGGTTATAATTAGCAGTTTAAACAACAGAGAATTATATCAAATAAAAATCCCAAAAGAGCAGAGCAGAGCACATGCGAGCACAGCAGCAACAGCAAACAGGGTAGACAGGAGCAATCCAAGGCAGGAGCAATAAATCCAAGCAGGAGCAATCAATCAACTGTTCCTCTGAGCTTCATCCAGGAACATCAAAACCAGGACACACGTCTATACACAGGATTACATTACATACACCGTAAATAATGTGTTTACAGCAAAAACCGCCAGTTATTCTGTAAAAACAAATGTACACATATTTACTGGATATTTGTAAAATTTCTGAAAAAAACTGCCATTTATTTTCTCAGTGCACACTCTTACACACTCACACACAAACACTCACACACAGTCAAACACACACGCACACGCGCACACACACACACACACACACACACACACACACACACACACACACACACACACACACACACACACAAACACACTCACACACAGACAAACACACTTGCACACACACACACACTCACACAAAGACAAACACACACGCACACACACAAACACACACACACAAACACACACACACACACACACACACACACACACACACACACACACACACACACACACACACACACACACACACAAACACACACTCTCACCCAACCACACAAACACACTCACACACAGACAAACACACTCACACACAGACAAACACACTCACACACACACAAACACACACTCTCACCCAACCACACACACACACACACACACACACACACACACACACACACTCTCACCCAACCACACAAACACACTCACACACAGACAAACACACTCACACACAGACAAACACACTCACACACACACAAACACACACTCTCACCCAACCACACAGACACACACACACACACACACACACACACACACACTCACACACAAACACACACTCACACACACACAAACACAAACACACTCACACACAGTCAAAACACACACACACACAAACAAACACACACACACACACACACACACACACACACACACACACACACACACACACACACACACAGGTATCTCTAATCCAACTAAAATGACCTCATTTGGATGAAATGAATTAAACTGTGTGTAAAAACGTTCTTAAACTAAATGAGTTTTTGAGCGCACGCTCAGACCTTTGAACCACAGAGCTGTCGCTGCAGGACGGACCTCAGCAATGAAGCAGCAGAGCTCAGACCATAAGCACTCGTTTAGTTAATGACTGTAATAAAGTTGATGTTGTTTTTCCTGATGTTGCCATGGTGTTTACCGTCTGCAATACGAGGCTGATTTCTTAGAAACAAACACAAACAGCCCTTCCGCTCTGATGTGGCAATCGTTCATTCAGCAAACTCCTTCACCCAGACAGACAATCTGTTTCCAGCTAAAATGGATTCAACACAATACTGACATCTTGAAGCTGTCGAAACAGCAGCCTATGATAATATTATGCATTCCGTCCAAGTCAATAACGGCGTCAAGTTTCAGCCGTAAACCGTTTTAATGTGTTTCTGGGGAATATGTCACTTAATACACCTGGAGAAATATTTCT